>CAJPEX010000640.1:0-89374 GCA_905338405.1 Notodromas monacha
ATCTGCAAGACCATTCAAGTGTCGCGATTGACGATGATATTTTTGGTCTTGCCAAAAACGTATTTTTCGTCACACGCAACTCCAAGGAGGTTTTAGTGAGTATAATGAATTATGTATTTCAAAAAATTTTTAATCTTGAAACTTTTTGAAAATGGCTCCACGTGCAGAACTTTATCAAAACCTGATTCAACAATTTGACGTAACCTATGTTTTTTATTTTCAGGATGAAGGCCTGGAGAACAAGAGGAAAATGGTGCTGGAAGCCGAGTTTTTATTGGCTTTTTGCAGGTACCTTCTCTTGCAAGGATACCAGCATGAACAAATTCTTATTCTGACGACGTGTTCAGAACAGCTGCACATCTTCAAGAAGGTACGTCTGTGATGGAACTTTTGCAAATCTTCGAGTCATTTCTAAAGAAGTTCATTTTTGTCTTTATAGTGAATGAAAGTATGTTTTCTGGACTTCTTCTAAACTCTTTAAATTTACATTGTCGCATAATTCTTGGAAGAATATTGCGCAAATCACTCTCAAAGTTTAAAAAAGCACTTCATTTGCGGAAGAATATTGCGCAAATCGCTCTCAACTTCTAGAAAGGCACTTTACAGTGAACGAATCGATGAAATTTAGGATTGAAAGGTATTATATTTCACGCTTGTTTTAGTTCATCACCAGCAGCTTCCCAACGTGTGCAAAGGTTCGAATCACATCCACCGAGGATTACGAAGGCGAGGAGAGTGATATTATCCTTCTGTCACTTATGACGATGGTCAAGTTGAAAGGCAGTAGCAGCTCTTCAAAGACTGACAGTCAAGATGTCGCTGCCATTTCACGTGCCAAAAAAGGAATATTCATGATTGGAAACATGGATGTGCTGAGTTCTGGAAGCGTAATTTGGAGAAAGATTGAGCAAGTCTTGTTGAAAGAGAATCAGATTGGAAGAGCGCTCCCACTACGATGTCAAAACCACCCTGATGAGGTTGTCTTCATTCTTGAACCTAATAAATTTCCCGTCAGTGGAGGTTGCGATAGAGTGAGTATACGGTATTCAATTTGAGTTTTCATATATAAACCCTTGATTCTTTGCTTTCAGCTTTGTTTATAAATCAAATCATAACTTCATGTCATTCATGTCCCATGTATAGCTTTGCAACGAAGTGATCGCGACGTGTGGTCATTTATGCGAAAGNTTCATATATAAACCCTTGATTCTTTGCTTTCAGCTTTGTTTATAAATCAAATCATAACTTCATGTCATTCATGTCCCATGTATAGCTTTGCAACGAAGTGATCGCGACGTGTGGTCATTTATGCGAAAGAATCTGTCACGTTGTAGACAAAGAACATGAAACCGAGGCAGGAATTTGCAGGCGGCCATGCGGAAGAAAATGTTCTGTGCTTGAAAGCCAGCACTCATGCAAATCCATATGTGGGGAGGTGCCGTGTCCGCCATGTACTGTCTTTCAGTTCGCTTGCGACCAAGGAACGGTCGTAAACGTTCTTTACTTTACGAAGCTTCTACAGCGTTTCCATACAAACGCCTGCTGTTCGTAAAGTGAGTTTATGACCTAAAATAAGTTGGGTAAAACACGATTTTTATTTTTTTTATTGTTTTAAACTTTTAATCGATGTGATTAAAATTGTTTGCAACCTCTGAAATGCGTTCAGGTAAAATGCAAGGCGAAGTGCTCGATCAGGCTACAATGTGGACATGCGTGCGAAAAATTCTGCCATGTGGAAGATGACCCGAAGCATTTTTTATCCAAGTGTTGGAAGCCTTGTGGAAAATCGTGTTCCAGGGAACATCCATGTGCAGGTGAATGTAATGCAGTACTCCTTACAATTTGAGTGCTGCTGGGGAGACGACATGAACTATTCATTTTGCTCAGGCACCCAAACATAGTAGAATGTGCTTTGAATACATTTTCAACAGTTAAAAATCATGAAATCAGTATAATGAGTTGACATAAAATCAAAAGCTATTGCTGAAGGTGCGGATCCAACGAGGTAAACCACAATAATTAATTTCAATAATAATTACAAATTCATTGCTTCTCGTGGTACATTGAGTACAACAGTATTTATGTTGTTGTTGATCTGTAATTCACGTGACTCATTAGTCAGTGCGGTACGTTTTTCGAATGGGCGCTATACGTGGAGAATCGTTGTTTTATCGAATATTCTTATTAACTGTTACGAGAATATTCGCAGGATTTTGTTATGAAGATCCTTGTCCTCCATGCGACGAAGTATTGGATGTAACATTACCATGCGGTCATCTCGTGAGAACATTTTGTCACGTGGAAGAAGATGTTTTGGAATGCGAAGCTAAGGTTAGTAACGTCGAATTTTTTTCTTGAAAGTTATTCGCAGCATTTATTGTTGTTCCCTGCTTATGGAACAAGCTCCCTACTAAGCTCACATGCATTCTAGCAAAACTTCGTAATTCTCTGGACTCCAAAATTCTAAATTCCATTGTTATATAGTCACTGATGCTGCTACTGTATTTATCACAGTGTGACGAGATTTTGTCTTGTGGCCACCGATGCCGAATGATGTGTGCAGAAGACTGCGGAAATTGTCGCGCGCTGGTGAAAAAAGTGATCCCTGACTGCTCACATAATACGCTGTTGCCTTGCTCCCGAGTCCCAACGAAGGCAGATTGTAGAAGAAGATGCAAAAAAATGTTGCCATGCGGACACAGGTGCGCAGAAAAGTGCTGCAACGAGTGCACCACAAAGTGCTCTGTCATGATAAATGTAACCGGGAATGTCGGAAAGTGAGTCTTTCGAAGCAGCGGGAATTGATACAGTTTTACTGGACCTATACGAACTATATTCTTACTCACAGGTGTGGACATCAAGAAAGACTGCCGTGTCACATTGCAACGAGCAGCCTCCGATTGTCAGTCGAAGATAAAATGCAGTATTGCTATTATCCTTGTGGAAAAATCATGTCCTGCGGACACGCCTGTGTTGGAAAATGTAATGAGTGTTTCAGGGGCAGTATCCATGTGCCTTGTAAGGAGCCGTGCGGTCGACAACTTGTTTGTGGACATGTTTGCACAGCCAACTGCTGCTTAAAATGCTTGCCGTGCAAAGAACGATGTGCAAATGCGTGTCCACACTCTGCATGTGATAGGCTGTGCTGGGAACCATGCGTTCCATGTTCGGTGAGATAAGTTATTTTCAAAGTCGAATTAAAATTGGTTAAAAGCTTACACCACAGTATATGGAAGTCAATGAATTTTACGAGTAGCAAAATCGTCATGAATATATAGGCGCAGGAACTGAATACATTATTGTATGAAGAGATTCTCACCTTTGAGAAATATTGCAAGCATGATGCTGAACAGGCAAACCTTTGTGAGTGGAATTTTAAGAGACAAGCAAAATAATCCAAGTTGAGGAGGGGGAAGAAGGAAGAATATCCAGGAAATTGTAGTTGGTTATATTTTTGGCCTTGATTTGTCCTTGAATAAGTTGACATCATGCTGAACTTGGAAGAAATGGTTCATTTACCCCATTACAGTATATAGCCTTTCACCTCCTTTCAAAACACACAAAGTCGCAATTTTGTTGCTTTTTTTTCCTGTGTCCATAAAAGACCTCCAGATGAGATTTTGAGTTAAGGCTATTAGTTCTTTTTTTCCAAGGGAATTCAGACAGGACCTCGAAAAAATTTGACTTAAGGGAGGTTCAGGCAGAGTTATTGAGGTTTTACTGTAATCAAAATCACGCATATTCTGTAGAAATGTGTATATACTGTATAGTAACGTAGCATTTTTATGCTTAAAAATGCTCCTCTCAAAGAACAAAATGCCATGTACAGCACCAAAAGTACAATGCCATTTTTCTTCTTTCAAATAGACATTTCGTGTGTTTCTATGTATTTGGCATGCTTTATACTCAGTGCATTAGAACTCCACTTGATGAGTGTATATGAAGCAAAAACCATATGTAAAATTTTAAAATTCTGCTGAGACTTACCTTTTGTTTCAAAAACGTATTCTAAGGTCCAAAATGATGTTTTTGATGCATATTGGATGTAAATATGGTACATGGAATGTATCAATTCGTGACATTCATGTGATGCAATAATTAATTTATCGCAGGAGAAATGCCCAAGCGGTTGTCGCCACAAGCCGTGCAAGCGTAAATGCTCCGAGGATTGCGGCAGAGGGGAAAATAAATGCAACGAACCGTGTGAAAAAGTACTGGATTGTCAGCACAAATGCGTTGGATTTTGCGGAGAAATCTGCCCGCCCTGTCGAGAATGCACAAAAGATGCAGTGGAATTTTTTGACTCGACAACAAACAGCGTTAGCGACAAACCGGATGTCAAGTAATGTTGAAACTGAAATTAACTGTGGAATAACTAGAGTTTTGAAGCGATTGCTGTAAGTCAGATTTGTTATAAAATGGAACATAGTTTCGAATGATCGAATGACTAAAATGCTTATGATCCTTGGACTTCTTCAGATGGGTGAAATTGCTGTTGAAGCCATGCGCTTTCTCTATAGCATGATCTTTGTCTTTGACATGCATTTAAAATTCTGCTGGAATTCTTGATGCTCACATCAGTTACATGAATATGTTGCTCAGTGCCCCTATCTTACTGGAAATTTGGTGATGTTGAGCGTGCAGTTTATGAAATATTCCTCGTCTTCAACAAAAAAGACGAAGTGTGACCTTCTAAAAGCATGATTATGGTTTGTCCCAAAGATTTGTCCTGCTTGATAAATGCAATCACGTGCTTGAAGCTGATGGATTGGACAAGTGGATGCAAATGCAATTGGAAATCCCTGGACCGAGGGTTTGTCCGCGGTGCAAAACTCCAATTTTTTATTCCCATCGATACAAAGAGGAAGTCGATTCCGCTCTTCGGGACGTGACGGCAGAAAAGGAAAGATTCTTCGACAAGGATCACGATGTTTCGAAAATATACGCGAAGTTGACGGGTAAACTACATGCAGTATTTCCATTGTATGGTCATCACGTGGTGTTTTTTTTTTTTGTGTTGCGATCCCAAGTCATTTGAGAGGTCAAAAATACTGTATATTGGTTGTTCACGATAAAAGCATAGTGAAAGTATCATCATAGCTATAATACTAGAAGAAGCGTATCTCGGTCTCGAATTAACGTTGATCTGAACTGGGAGATGAAACTTCGAGAAACGTTGTGATTTGTTGGGAAGAAGATAAAAAGCCAACGTAGGGTGAAACTTATCCCCGTCGTCAATAAAGCTTTTACAGTATTTTATTTTTCCACCCTTCGCTTAGCTACATGAAGCAACACACCAAGTGTATATACAGGACTTCTCATAATTGTTACATTTTACCACTTCCCCGAGTCGAAATCATTCATCTCAAATTATGAAAGAAAGTCTGCAACCTGTTGATTAATTACTGTACTGCACAACCTGGATCTTGCTGCAGAAGTGTGTGACCATCTCAGGTCTTTTAATTCATAGGAAAAAGATTGAGAGTTTTGGAAAACGTTTGTTGAAGGCTGAAGTTTGTATTCCTGGACCAGGAAAAATTATCCATTTTAAAAGGGGGTTGAAATGAGGAGTTATTTGGAACAATCGCGAGATGCACAGAAAAACTGTGTCAAAAAGCAAATTGATTTTTCCCGGTTGTGTAACATATTTGGTAGCTAGCAGAACTGTATATATAGCGAACTTATCGGATATCTTATTTGTTTCTCTCATTTTGAACTTGTTGATGATTTCTTGTGCAACGGATCAGGTCAAGTCTGGTTGATCTGATCGTATTTTCTTGATGAAACCCCTTTTCTGATGCCACTATTCTCGAAAACACCAACCAATCTGCGTTCAATGTCGTGTCTAAATCGCAATACAGTATATCTGAACTAAGACCCTGTCCTAAAACAGCATTATCAAACTCCGAATAATCCTTTGTTCATTATTCTTCTCCGAATAACTCGAGGGGACATTTTTCCAGTGAAAATGTCTTGATTTGCTCTTTCTTCATTCATAGATAAGACGGAGTCTTCACCTGCGCAGATGATCGAAAAAGTTTTTGCGGAGGGATCGTTCATTTCTGAATTTCTGGACGAGATTCTGTATCAGCAAGAAGAAAAATCCAAGCCATGTTCTGATAAAGAGGAAGAATCTCACGAACTGTCGAAAGGAAAAGAAGAAGAATCTAACGAGCTGTCGAAAGAAGAGGAAGAACCCAAAAAGGCGTTCAAAACGTTGAACTGGACGGAATTCAACAGTATCTCAAACCGTGTAAATCTCATCGGAGCATTGGCCGCTTTGATTTTGAAATCAAAGGAAGAAAACATATTTTCGTCTAACTTCATAAATCGGTTTGAATGGAAGGTTTGCAAGGTGAGTCCGTGAATCGATATACGGGTACATACAGTACTATGTGTACGGGAAGCTCTTATTAGAACATTGGGATTGGATGGCCGCCATACTGTACTCAACTCCGTCTAGAACGGCCGTTGTTTATATTTCGTTTGGAAAAAGGCATTTTAACTCTTTAATTTCAGTTGGCAAAATTGGTGATGCTGAGAAAGCACAACTTGAACGAACCGGAATTGGAGGTCTTCATGGGAGAAATCCAGCGTTTTTGTGACTTAGCTAAGCTGGAAACTATACGTGTGAGTATTTTGTTTGTTTTCGTGAAGCAGTGGATGTGCATGTTCAGTGAAATTCAATAATTTACGTGAAAGTAAAGTTGAAAAGGTGAAGTCGTGCTTAATCTTCATCTTAGACACATACGCAGTCCTGCGACGAAGTTGGCAGAATGCTAATTTTGAAAGTCGAAGCCCTCGTGTGTACCGATGAACCTTACACACAGTCCCAGGAAGCGGAAGTGGAGAGTTTGCTCCAAGATGCGGATCCTGCCTTCCCCCTCAAACCATCCTGGAAGGACAAGTGGTCTATTTTGAAAGAGTGGCGTTTTGAACCGGCTTTTTGATTACAGCGTCAGTTGTCGAAAAAAGACGCACTCTCGTACCGTGCACACCTTTTTTTCGTTGAAAAATCGAAGCAGAAACCTTGATTATATTCCCCGTATGAGAAATTTAAATTCATGCGAGGCATTCACCCTAAGTCCCTGTAGCCGTAATTATAATCTCTTAACAAATTTAACCGATGCAGTAATGCTTAAGGTAACCTTGAAAATTGTAATAGGAAGCTTGGTTCCAAACAAGACTTCCTTATACAGTATTTTCCCCGAAGTCTCTTGTAACCATTTTTTCCAGTTTATCCCATTATAGTAGTTAATTTTGTTGGAAATTATTTGAAGAAAAGATGTTGCTTTCGAGTCAACGGAGATAATTAGGGCGTGGGTCTTTACTTTACTCATCAGGCATAGGTTGCTGGGCAAATATCAAGCAAAAAGATTTAGGCATGCTTTGATGTTTTCTTCGTGTGTTTGTTACTTGAGTAAATGGGGTTTTCTTTTTGCCTCGTCATTGGTGGTGTGTTTCTCTTATTCTGTCTCCATCTTGGGCCGAAACGGGATGAATTGAATTAAACGCTGATGATCAACGCGGAATATTTCTTGGCGACGGAGAAGCAGTTATGCCTCATTGACTGACTTGAATTTTGTCTGACGAACTTCCAAAAATATTGAATTGTTTCGTTGATTGAAGCGCATTTTTTCTACTGCGGTTTATTGGTCATCGTGCTTTCTCCACGTCGGATTTTTCTGCATTATGAATAGGCAAACCTGCTTTTACCGGGAAAAGATGAACTGTCCAAATTTGTTTTGCCAGTTTCCAGAGCTTCTGTGGGGACTTCCGAACTTGGTGACATGCTGGATATATATTTTGTGAATGACTAGCTCCGCATTGGGTGAAGGAAATAAGGTATAGGAGCTTGGTTCATAGTATTGAATTATTCTTGATAAACTGAACTTGGCCACAGATGAAATGCCAATAACGTCTAAATCAAGAAATCTTGCCAGGGATAGCATTAATTTGCGGATGATTCATGAGTGATCCATTGCCGAGTGATACGTCGTAGGTGACTATTCCCAGAGGATGTTGCAACGATGATCGAAGAGCATATTTTCACACTTGGTATAGCTACACCTAGTGTGAGGTAATAGAATCCTACATTCTTTGTTGTGAAAAGATGTCGTTGACTACCTTTTATTTTTTTTTCGGAGACCCGCAGCAAAACGGAGGATTCGTCTCGTATAGCGCAGCATCAATACTGATGGCAGTTTGAGGTAGCTTCATTTTATGTGGGTGGGTTGAGTTCCGCCAGCCAACTTCAGAAGAAAGGTTGGAGCAGTGAACTGAGGAGCTGCTAAATCCAATTGGTAACGGTTTTGATGCATGCCCAATACAAATTGCAGACATTGATGGAACGTGAGTTACTAGTCAGCTCTACTTCCGACTCTTCTTGCTACAGTATCCCGGTCATTCAGAATCTCTCTTCTGGATTGTGGGTTCTGTTGTTGTGGTGTTCTTTTTAAGCGTTAGGTGTCGCTATAGTGACTTTGTTCTGCTCGATATGACTCATTCCCCGACCTATTCAACATTACATTATCGAAGCAGAGTTCCCAAATGTTGAGGTGATTATTTTAGACGAAAAACACGCGCATCCGAAAGTGCTTTCGCTCTCTCTGTTCTGGACCTCTTCTTGTAAAGATGCTTGGGATTAAGCCTTGATGGACAGAGGCTTCTGCATTAGGTTAATTCTTCAATTGGTTTTCCGAAAGTATCGGTGAAGTTTCGTGTGTTGAAAGTATCTCGGGGATGGCTGCATTGATGTGCGGCATACCAACAGAAATGTCATTTGACGGAGAATCAGCGTAGAAGTTATTGAACTGATTAAAACGGGTGTATTCGAACGAGTTATTATCTCTCTAAAACCTTGGTGTAAAGCGACCTGAACTGCGTAATCTCGAGTATTTTTGGCGTGTTTTGTATTCCAGACTATCCTCTCCACTGTGCGGTATATCAGTGAGTTCAAAATCTTCGCGAAAGGAGATCACTCCTTATAAAATGGTGCGGTGTTGAAAAACATTTCTGCAAGAATTGCATTGTGGATGGTGAAAGGATCGCGTCCCTTTCTTGAATATTTATCGGATCGCGATGAAAGGTGTCGCAGGTGCTTCCTTTTGAATTCAGCTGACGAAAAGTGGCGAAGAATCTGTTTTCCGGCGGATGGCCGGAATCAGAGGAACATGGGCTGGAGAAAGCGCAGTTTCGTTCATTCTGGGCTGGTTTTCGTCGTGAGTTCGTCTTGATTGGAGGTTATTCTTCGTTATTTTTCATACTTCATAGATTCACTCCATTTTAATGAGGCCGCGTTAAATCTACCATGTGTTTCTGTCAGAAAAATGATGCCAACATTCGAATTTTTTCCATCTCAGTTCCGCTTGCCTGAAGCAGCGAATAATCGTGGGAAAAAATTTATCCAAATTTTTCGAAGATGATTATAAACTAAGCTTGAGGAAGAAAAGAAAAACATGCATTTTCTGTTAGGATGGCTGGGATTACAATAGCATTGTGTTAGAAGGCTTGGTCTGAGGTGCCAGCGGATTTTTTCTTCTAAATTTTCGACAGGTTGTCGAATGTTCTCTGTCGAATTGCCGCTCTGTGCTTATCAGTGTGCAGGCTATTTTGTTTAGTGACAGCTAGTGCCACTCAACTCTTACTAAACCGTGGAAAAAAGGTAGATATATATTGTATACGAGGTGTTATTACACGGTTCCGTGCGGATCAGCTTATTGTTTCTGCTGTTTCGGGGAAGCTTCGAGGTGTAACATTTCAAGGCCTGATTCAACACATGGATCAAAAGAGCTGTGAAGTGTGTACAAATTGGTGATGATGACATTGAGAAGGTGTCTGCCTTGAAACTATAGTGAACATAAGAAATTTTTTTTTCAAGTCCTGGTGTTCAGATCATTACAAGTACACACCAAAACAAGTCTGCGCAGAAACGTGTAACCCCTCGTATACAGTACAGTACATATAAATACAGTCTATGTAAATACGATGAGTGATTTTATCACCGTTATAAGAATCACAAGCAGCATTTTTCAACAACAGAACGCCACGAACGCCGACAGAAACCCGTGATCGCGACTTCGCGAGTCAAACTCCAACAGTCAAACTCTCGCTTCACGAAGAATTCTGTTACACTTGACTACTTGACTGACTCAAGACAATGGCGGGTGGTTAAGCCCCGCGCAAACGCACAACCGCGATTTCGTTCATTCCCCTCTGATACTGTATGGTATAGTGCACTCGATTGGCTGTTCATGTTTCCTAGCTGACATGTACAAAAACCCCTCACCTGTAGATACAGAAAATAAATATTTTATTTAATATTTTAGATCAGTGTTGACCAACCCGCGGACCGGCGCCGGGTCCACAGAATTATTTTTGCTATTCCGCAGGAAATTTTCAGCATGATAAATGCATCAGAAGTTGTGATGAACCAAGTTATTATTGTTATCTGAAAAAAATGGCAGTTGAAATTATCAAATTAAAATTAAAAAGGCTTCTTCCCATAAAGAATACTCAAGAATAATGTTTGCCTGCTGAAATAAATTATTTCCACTCTTCCTTCTGGGAAACCTTTTCTGAAGCCCAGCTTTCTAATTTTTTGAAGACATTGCACTGCTGCTGCTCCGTTGGTTCTTAACTTAATTTTTGAAATGAAGGCTTTTTCTTTGACAAAAGTTGTGGCAAATAACAGTGCGAAACTTGCTCCGGATCAATTCCGCTTGAACTCCAAGGGATACAGGTATGACAGCACTTGGGTTTTCATGATACTCTAATTTTTCACTCCATTATTATTTTGAAGATTTTTGTGTAAAATTTGCAGGTTTCGCTTGTTTATCAGCCACTTTTCTCAAAATGCCGTTATTGCGCGATTTTATATATGCTGCACCCTCTATGTAGCTTTCTCATGCACAAAATTGAAATTCCATTAGTAAAGAAATATAAGCACCCCTTTACTTTCCTGCATGGTGATCTGACTGTCCAGGATCCTGAAATTTCTGGAAAAATTTACGTTTTTCCCAGAAGAGGGTTAACGGTGTCGAGATGATACGGTGAAAGAAGGTCGTTTGTAACGTACGCGGCATTCCTCGTATGCGTAATTAACTTCGATAACCTATGCTACTTGAATAATATATTCTAAATACTGCATCAAGGGTTATACGAGTATATTGCCGTATTTGCTGGAGTAACACGCGCACTTTTTTCCTCAAATTCAAGAGGGGGAAAAGGGGTGCCGGCCATGGAGGCGGTTCTCGATTTTTAGAAAAGTTTTAGGCCTTTAGGTTGGCCTTATACTTGATATTAACGGGCAAGTTTGAACCAAGTTTACCAAAAGAACTCATTTTAATGGAAATGATATAAAATTACAGTAGCTGAATACAGGTTTAATTTATGTCGAAATTCAAATTTGGGGTTCTTATCTTGGACAGTGTAAAGCGCAGTTCCCAAGTTACTATCATAGTGCACCTCTTGCTTGAGGATACAAATACAATATACTCGTATGCATATACTCGTACTGTACTGTATAAGAATGTGTATGAAAAATCCTGGTCCATATATTTTTCGAGGGTGCGTGGTAATGACTCGAGTGGAAATTTCGAATTTTTTATATACTGTATAAAACGAAGTACAGTACTGTACATTATTTCCATTCATTTTTATTTCTGAAAGGGGGGGGGAAAAAGGGGTGCTTATATTTTTGCGAATCGCATGAATATGTCAATACAGGTGGTACCTCGCAATTCGACCCTAATCCATTGCCAAAGTATGGTCGAATTCCGATACACTTCGTGATATCCAAAAATATTAGTAAAAAATGCGAAAAAGTGGCCAAAGCAGGTTGAATTGTGGGGCCAGGGTCGAATTGCTAGTCAACCTCCCTGCAAAGTCAACCGTCCAATTGCTATTGCGGGAGGTCAAAGTGCGAGGTACCAACTGTACTGTATAAAAGCATCTCCCCTTGGTTTGTGAGATTCTAGAATTGAAAAAAAGAGCCACAGTGCTGTTGGATATTCGCGTGAATACGGTATGGAGCAGCTTGTCTTTTTTCGCTTCCGCGCAGCCTTTAAAAAAGAACGAACATTGCTGCTCAGTGGTGCTGTACATGATTTTGCGCAGTTGATGGTGAAATTGAGCTACTGTGTTCAATTGTACCAGTGCTGTGCGGTTCGGGGTCCTGCCGTACAACGCTGGAAGAATGAGTTCCCCCATACGATTTGGTAAACTCCGCCTCCGGTTGGCGGCGGTCAATATGTACCCAGTGTCGACCGAATCTTTTCGCCGCCGAGGGCACGGCATAGTGGTCACGGCTGTTGGAAGTAACGCCGGAGAACCCTGGTTCGAACCCCGGGATTGTACGAAGTTTACGCCTTCGCTGGGGGAACCTGCCTCGGTCGGTACTTGGTGATAGGCCGAAAGTGGCTGCGCCATTTGAGGAGGTCGCATCGCGACAAAAGCCGTGAGAGAGGGCGAAATCGCCATGTCCGGTTGGGCAAAATGAGAAAGGTCTGGTTCGGAGGGCCGCCTTTTTTGTAATTTTGCGCGAATCCTCTCGTCGGAAAATATGCTGAGATTCTTTAAATTTTTCAAAGCTCAGTGTGGTGATCGCTGTTATTTTATGAAATTTTCAGAGAGCATTGGCAACCAAAGTATACAGATGATGATCCATTGCAATTTATACCGGTACTGTATATAACGTAATATTTTCAAGGTCCTGATCGAAACTTCATATAGACACGATGTTGAGCAATTCTCGTTCCAGCGGAATTTTCACTATTTTTCTGAAGTTCACTTTGTATTATTTGTAAAATGAACAAATCATTTTTACTGAAGATTTTTAGTAACTGATGTGCTGGAATGAGGAATGCGTATTTTTATCAGAACATTTCGTAATTTATTTCAAGCACTGTACTGTATGCAAATTTGTCCAGAAAATCTCGGGTTTGAACTTTGAAGGTATGAATGGCCTGATTCAGGGGAGAAAAAATTATGTTCATGAGAATTCCGACATAAGGCTGCCGAAAAATCAAAACAATTATTTTATTGAATCAATTTTTGCCAACCAAGGTGAGTCCTCCATTTCATAGTGTCTCAGGATATCGTTGGTTTAAGATTGGATCAAAATATCTTGGGCCATATTTTAGAATCGCGCTGTCACGCCGGTACTCAAAGACCAAAAAAATACCTGAAATAATTGTTGCCCCTTATTGTGGTGGTAGTGTATGCTGTAGTCAATTACCTGATGCGTATTGTTTTCCTTTGCGCCGAGTAGTGAAACGTTTTTAGTAGTGTATTGATTCTTGACCCCATTCGCCTGAATCCTCACCGTCAAAATCTTCTGTCCCCCAATTGTAGTCTCGAGATTTTTTTTTTTCTCTCAAGGTATAGGTTTCCTTTTTGCTAGTGACCTCTAGCTTTCGCCTGTAATGCCAGTAACGTCTAAATCGAGAAATCTTGTTAGGGATGGCATTATTTGGGGATGATTCATGAGAAATCCATGTATCCATTGCATAGTAATACATTTTAGGTGACTTCCCCCCGGGATGTTGCGACAATGAAGAGCATGTTTTCACATTTGATATGGCTACACCTAATGGGACGTAATAGAATCGTACACTTTCTGTTGTTAAAAAAAATGAGAAGATGTCGTAGAAGACCTGTGATATTTTTTTTTAGACCTGCGGCGAAACGGAGGATTTGTCTCATGTAGCGCACCATCGATACAATAAGGAATTATAAGTCGTAGGAGAGACTTCAACGCAGGTTCTTACCAACACGTCATTATATTCACAACACCAGGTAACAAGTATGATTGGTCAGATGATTAGGAGATGATCACCAGTCAAACAACAAGAGTCAAGTGACGCCAATCTGTCTTATTGTCCATCGCCCCCTCGCGAACTACCTCCAGATTCCCCTCGTGATGACGCCGACGCGGGTGGGTTGGATACTCGGGAAAAGTTCTCGCCACTAGGTGTCGCGCCTCGATCTAAGGGAGCGCCCTTACTATACTGATGGCAGTGTGAGGTAGCTTCATTTTATGTGGTGGGTTGAGTTCCACTAGTTAACTTCAGAAGAAAGATTGGATGAGCAGTGCACTGAGGATCTGTTGGATCAAATTGGTAATGGTTTTGACGCATGCACTATGCAAATTACAGACATCAATAAAACGCAAGTTACTAGCCAGCTCATCTTCTGACTCTTCTTGCTATTTGGGTTATTCAGATTCTTTCCCATGGTTTGTGGTGTTCTTTATGTGCGGTTAGGTGTCGCTATAGTGACTTCGTTCTGCTCGATATGACTCATCCTCCGACNCCAGCTCATCTTCTGACTCTTCTTGCTATTTGGGTTATTCAGATTCTTTCCCATGGTTTGTGGTGTTCTTTATGTGCGGTTAGGTGTCGCTATAGTGACTTCGTTCTGCTCGATATGACTCATCCTCCGACCTATTCAACATTATGAAAGAAGAGTTCCCAAATGTTGAGGTGATCATTTTAGAGGAAAAACACGCACATCCGAAAGTGCTTACGCTTTCCCTATTTTGGACCTCTTCTTGTAAAAAGGCTTGGGATTAGGCCTTGATGGACAGGCTTCTGCATGAGGTTCATATATAATCTTCAATTGGATTTTGGAAAGTATCTCGGTGACGTTTTGTGTGTTGAAAGTATTTCGGCGATGGCTGCTGCATATACCTACAGAAATGTCATTTGACGGAGGATAAGCGTCGAATTGATTGAACTGTTTAAAACGGGTGTATTCGAACGAGTTATCTCTCTAAAACTTTGGTGTGAAACGACCTGCTGAACTGCTTAATCTCATGTATTTTTGGCGTGTTTGGTATTCCAGAGTATCCAGACTATCCTCTCCACTGTGCGGCATATCAGTGCGTTCAAAATCTTCGCGAAAGGAGAAAAACATTCCTTATAAAATTGTGCGGTGTTGAAAAACATTTCTCGAAGAAGTGCATTGTGGATGTTTAAAGGATCGCGTCCTTTTCGTGAATATTTCTCAGATCGCGATGAAGTGTCGCAGGTGCTTCCTTCTGAATTCTGCTGACGAAAACTGGGGAAGAATCTGTTTTTCGGCGGATGGCCGGAATCAGAGGAACTTGGGCTGGAGAAAGCTCAGTTCCGTGCATTTGTGGTTTTCGTCGTGAGTTCGTCTTGATTGGCGGTCAGTTTTTCTTTGTTATTTTTCGTACTTCATAGGTTCACTCAATTTTAATTACGCCGCGTTAAATCTGCCAAGTGTAAATGAATACAGTATACACTGAGAGTACATTACATTACGGAGTAGAGCTTGATAATTATCTTTTCATTATTTCAATTGTCAAGCACTCATAGATGGATTATTGAAGATGAAAATGACGTACTGTCGCACAATCCTGAGTTTTTGTGAAGCGATAAGTTTGAATGGAACTTCATAATGTTGTAATCTTGGACAGAGGAGTGTAACTGCTGGTGGGTGTATACCAGAACTGGGTGTTCCATGCACCGGGCTATCAAGAACAGGGGATTTGTTTTTTGGATGATGATGTTCTATTTCTTTCTTCATCTGACTTCCTTTCCATGCCTGGAAAGCGTAGCGCTACTCTTCATTCACGCATTTCCCGAGCTTTCTCAACAAAAGAGTCAATTTCACTATCCCAATCAAACGCAACATATAGGGAGAAACCTGAAAAAAATAAAGTACGGTATGCATTGCAATAAAAAAACACAGATAATCATTTTTTGGAAATTTCAGCCATGTAAGAAGGAACTTGAACAAAACAAGAAAATGAATTTATTTTCAAACCACCTGAACAAAATTTTAAAAACACTAAAAGTGAATGGGAAAGCTGGCCTAAATCAGCATGGTTCAGCAACCTTTGAGCAAATTTGGAAGAATGAAATTGTGTCATTCTGCTATTTATACTCGTATATAGAGACTAGAGTTATAGCATTTTTGTTGCAGCCCTGTATGTATACATGCTTGCTGTTATACGAGATAAGAAAAGGCCAAAAATCGATCACTGTTCAACACCAGTAGGAAACTAAATTTGTAGAATAAGACTCACCCTTTAGGTGGCTCCNGATAAGAAAAGGCCAAAAATCGATCACTGTTCAACACCAGTAGGAAACTAAATTTGTAGAATAAGACTCACCCTTTAGGTGGCTCCAACGCTTCCTGGTTCACGGTATGTACATCCATTCACTGCGCAGTCACAGTAGTGTCTCAGAATCGTGGGTGGGTCAGTTTACTGCGCAGTGTGCGTCCTCAGGAACAAGAGTTCAACTTTCAGACATCCTGGTATAGATCTACTGCATGAAACTGAAGGTTGGTGTGTTTTTCGCCGGAGCAGAACTCCTCACTGGCAAAACTCTCATCACTCTCTCCTTACAGGGCGCTGGTTTTATTACCTTTTATTGTTCTTGCCGAAATGCATAGATTAAAATTGAAAAATCAGAAGCTGGAGATCAACGCAACACGCATGATGAACTCGCTCATGAATATCAAAGAATACTTTACACGACATGGACAGCACGGATAACGGGTTTTCTTTCTCTCCAAATTGATATCCATGGAGCGAAGTATGGAACAAATCGCACACACATAGTGAGATGGAAAAGAAACGGTTATGAAAAACCGACCGCGGCTAATCGCTGCTAAGCTTTTCAGCATTCATTCAGAAGGTGTTAGCGTCATAAAAGGTCCTTCTCCCTAGTGAAGTTCTTCTAAACCCGCTGACTCACTGAACTTCACCTTTATCAAAGACCGTATACTGACCCCACCCTATGAATTCCGCCGTATCGAACAACCTAGAAACTCAGATCTGAAAATAAAGAAAAACGAAACTTCCCTGCATGGGCGATTGCGACTGACAAAATCCATCTACCTGCGATGATAACTCGTTCTCAACCAGCTTAGTAGGGGCATCTGCAATCTAAATCGTTTCTGTATCACGCATCGGTACAACGACAATAAACGTTGAAAGATCAGTCAATTGCTTGCTCAAGTTTCCGGGGATGGCACAATCCCAGAGACTCCGCCTCATTAGCAGATTCAAAAACTTGATCCACTTGGGTAGCTCTTAAATTCCAGGAGCGCAGGCATTACCTTATGTCTTACCGGTATTAGTTTCGTCCTAAAGCCCGCTGTAATTGCACTCTTCCAGACATTCCATCACACACTACTCGTCAATAATCATTCAATCCTTCATGTTATGTAATCACAGCGTTTAAATTTATTTCCAGTTCAACGAGGCAAGTACCCCTCGGTCCCTAACCCACAGTTTCTCCCCGCGATGAAGTTGTTTTTCTCTTCGCGACACAGGAGGGAAACGGGGAAGGCCTGTCGTCGAATGAATGCAGCAACACAAGCACAAGAAACCTAACCAATGATTCCAAAATCTGGGGCATAGCAAAGTCCCCTCCACAAAACAAAACAAAAAAAAAAACACTCCGTCAGGCCCAGGACTTGCATGCGCAGTTCACTCTCACACAACAATTTTGAGTTCACATGATCACAAACAATGCACAGCAGCATCGAAGTCAGGAATTCGCTAAAAAAAATTAAGAAAACTCAATGCTGAGAGTAGAGGTCAGTTATTCGTGAACAGAACTGCATCTTGAAATAGAACCCAGAAAGAAGCCTTCGGCTTTCTTCCGAATAATGCTCACTACGACACTGGGTCCCAAAACAAAACCTCTCTTGACACAATAGTCATCCATACTTACTTCAATTTCATCACAGCAGATCTCCGAACTACCAACTTCATGAGACCACATCCACCAAATGCCGGTTCAATTGGTGGAAAGTAAACGAGAACAGTGCAAGAGCCTCTGAGGGGGGACAGGGAAGAACTTTTCAGGGGCCAAATCACATAACACGGAATTCCCGACAAACGTAGAACAAAATGTAAGCCTTGCTGGCTGCAACTGTTCCCTCATCCGTGACTTGCACGTTTGAGTCGTTGAAATGGTACCAATTGCCCTCGTTCAACGTGAATGCCGTGTAGTGCCCGGTGCCAGCCCTGAAATAGAAGTAATGTAGAAACGCACGTAGAATCCACGTTTCCGCCTCACGGAGAACTCAAATATTGCACAACTCACCAGAGTCCGTGATGCACGATTACCGCAGCAAGATCAAATAAGTTAGAGCCAAGCTTGGAGCAACGAGTCTCAGGCACGTTATTCATAATGTACTCGGACATGTCCAACGCCTTCAACGGGAACTTGACAAAAGCATCGATCTTGGACTGAGCCACACCACTCCAACGGAACCGTTTCAAATGCAGTATGAGCACCTTAAGAAGAAGTCCAGAAAATGCCACATTACCCACAGCAAGCCTCACAAATAAAAAATAACCTACATTCGGCAGACAATGGATGAGGAATTTTTTTGTCGACGGATGCTTCCCTTTACATCCTGGGCAGTTGTACCATTCATTATCTTCCAGATTCTCGCGACGCATGAACAACAGCAAGCAGTCTACGGAAGAAACACCAGTCTGAGGATAATCCGACCAAAAACCCAAGAAACGGGACACAAAACAATAAAAAACAAATCTCACCAGATAGATCACAAATAGGAGTATTTTGATTGTTTTCTTTAGACCGATTCTTCCTCTGCGCTAGAGTATCGGGGATATCGAGGGACAGGTCCAAGAAGGCTTCGTGTATCTTGGACTCGTGATGACAGCTCAGACACTTCAACTGCGAGAAGAAATTACAAGGCGCGGGTAACACACACACCACAGCTTCTTTCTGTCAACTCAATGGTCTCCGATGTTACCCACCTTGCTCTGAAGAGTACCACTGAAAATTGAGGTCACAATTGATGACTGATTCTTGGTTCCAGAGTAGAGCTTCACTAAGCAATCCCTATAACGGAGATTGAAGCACGAGCTTGAACTGGAATAGCCCCCCCAGCTGTTCCCACTACGAGATACGACAGGATCACTAGGATTGGCACAAGATGACAAGGACGACACAGAGGAGCACGACAACACAGACGCATTCAGTGAGCCTGCACACTGCGATCCTCCCTGAAGTCCTTGGAGAGATGCGACTTCTTGCAATTTCCCCGGACCAAGACTCCGCAACTCCCAATCGAGATGATCCAATATGCACAAGAGGAATTCATGCGCGTCTTGCTGCTGATACCCTCTGGAAATTTAAAATAAAAAAGAATGATCCTTTCACTCCCGTGGCTTCATCCCGAAAACATGTTGCTAGAAATCTTAAGCACGCAACACAAATAAATACTGTACGTCAGATCAAGGGCAGGTAGGATGCGCTTCATGCAAACCTCGTTCCCATAATTTTGTACCATCGTCTACCAAAAGAACTGGTTCAACCAGAAATCTAGGGAGAAATCCTTCATTTTCCTGAGTTTGTGCACACTGAAGGATTCACGGACACACAGAATTTACTAAACTGACGATACTGCACACTGAGACGCTATATTCGGCACAATATACTGTATATCAGTTTCGAATATTACGCCTTCTACTTCTATTCCACAGGAGAGAGCCACAACGTTTTTGTTCAAGATCGCGCTTTTGCCTCATTGAGCTCGCCAAATCCCAGGGACACACTGCTAATTCGCGAGAAATGATAGCATACCTGAATCTTGGAATGAGCTTCCAAATTACATTGCAGAGGGAGTCGGGAGAAATGGGGTTCTTTCCGTTGCCTTCCCACAAGGCAGCCAGTATCTTCCGCAGCTCTTCCACCATGAGACCGTCTTCTAAACCCGTACTCTTATCTTTAGTGTCATGTGAGCTTGACCTACGCCGACCACTGTTACGAGACAGTATGACCTCTTCCAGCGATGGCAGTTGCTTGAAGTAACTCCGGAATTCTTTGATATTACTGATTGGAGAAAGACACAAGCAGACGGGGGAAATAAGTCATCATTGTGCGCGGGAAATTCAAGACGGGTAAATAAAAAAGGTACCTCAAGGACTGCAGGACAGCATTCATGAAGCATGTGTTGCCAAGGTTGCGTAGCCCAACTCCATGGGTTTTTGGGGGCTTGTGGTTCAACTCCTCCTTCATCTTCATGCGTTTTCCGTTCACGACCGGAGGCCTGAAAATAGGAAAAGTTGAATTAACTCAAAGAACAGAGCTGATGAAAACCGCAGGCAAAATTGCAACCTGGGCTCTTTCAGCTTCAGCTTAAACTCTTTTTTGAGTCCTGCACTGAGTCTCTTGCTCCTGCGCACACTGCGCCAATTCGGGATTTCCCCAGACTCTTCCACGTCTTCCATCTTCACTGTTTGCTTCGCCAAACACTTGCGCAACTTGTGCAGCTTCTTGTCGTTGCTATCATTCACCACGAAGTCGTCGCACTCGTAGCTACACGTCACAACATTTTAGCAGTCAGGAGCACGTTCGTATAAGACAATCCTGCGGAATGGAAAACTTACCAAAATGCGGAGAGACTTCGCGGATCCATGCAAACACAGTGCTTCCCTTTCCTCAGATGATGCTTCAGCATATGTTGCTTCACGTACCGTCCACAGTAGAATTGCCCGCAAAAAGTGCATAGCCAAACACCCTCTGTTGTACCACAGTCTGAGCAAAACAAATATGCGTCAAGGTTTGTTTTAAAACTGTTTTACAGTTGAACCTTGAGAACGCGAACCTCCCTACGTCGAATTTTCTTCAAGTCCCAGCCGGAGACCCTTAGACACAATGCATTGAACACCATTTCAATGCGAAGGCTTCCCCCTCCCTCAAACCTCGATAATTCGAATTTTCTGACGGCCTTCTGGCTATTATTTTATACGCACAGTAAAGATGATAAAAGCGATTGTAACTTGAAGCATATTTACATGTATGTTGTTTAAAATTGTAACTCAACGCATTTCGCTTCCCAGTTCAGCATCCTGTCTTATTACTTGTGAAGCTACTCAGGGCACATATCACTAATCACAATATCCTGTAAATTTCATATGCTTGTCTCCCCAATTCATAACCCCCAAAGTCTAATTTTGTGCTGTTCCCTTGAAATTCGATTTAGAGAGGTTTTACTGCATGTGAAGATTTTGAATATCGAAATCCCACAGATGATAAGCGGGTCGTACTCACTCTGCTCCATACAAGTCCATGTTTTCCCATTGACTGCTGTTATATGCACAGCAGACTGAACATGGGCGCACTCCATTATGCTAGGGTATCAGAGCACTTCCTCACCAGCCAGCATAACCGTCGACAGACTGTACCAAATCGTTCGTTGGCACTACCCTCCCGACATATACTAAATCGTAAACCCACACAAAACGCGTGGAAAAGACCAACACTTCAGAAGAAGCCCTGAAAATGACCAATACATAAGATGAGACTTCGTGAATGGGTATTAAGAGAGCCTCGAAAAAACCTTGACGGCAGAATCACATAGCAACCCTATGGGTTTCACGCTCCCGAGTTAATTCCAACGAACAACTTGGTTCTGAAACCAAACAAAAATTGACAATATCCACCGCAATCACATATTGAACATCTATGTATTCGAATGATGACACTGAAAAGCACTTGCAAACATCAAGACTGAAAAAATGCCTCAGAGGCACTTGCAATGAAGAATAAAATTCCAACAGTCAGTCGCATTGGCAACCAAAATTCCGGTAAACGCAGTCCCATTCGAACATACGAACCTGAAACTTGCAATCACAGTTTCCAGTACAGTACAGTAAGGGAACCCTTACTGAACCCTTACTGTACAGTTGTACCCTTACCGTGATTCGACGGTATGATACAACTTCCATTCAACGCCGCTCCATTCAGGGCTACGTCTTTCACGCCACACCTAGGAGCGCCAGTCTCTCATTGAGTAACTTCAACTGCAATGATTTGGTGGTGTAAAATTTATAGGGAGACTCCAAGGGACAAATAACAGTGCACATAAAATCTTTTTTCATTAATAACATATATTATCTCGGGAAACGTTGGTGGACAAATAACAGTGTAAGTATTGAAAAAACATGTTCAAAAAAATTTGAATATGCGAATAATATTGCGCAAATTATGTGAATAAAAATTGTTTTCAAGTCTGAATATCTAATGATATTTCTTACTGCAAATGACATGACACAGAGCATAAGAACAAATATTGTAGTACCACCTCTGTCAGAGTTGTAAGCAGCAAGTAACACACCAATTTCCAAATTTTGAATGATGTGAGTAAAAATGTGAGGAGTGTTTGGTGAACACCACCATGAAAACAATGGCGATTTTGAAGGTTGGTTTTTCCAGTAATAGATATACCATACAGATAATTTATTTTTGGTTTACATCATGGTGGATGGAGTATTCAATACTAAATATGTACAGTTATGGTTTTTAATAGTAGTTCATCCCTAATTTATTTTGATTCCTATGATTTTTCTTCCAGGAAAAAGTGCTTCAGTTCTAAATTTTGAATAATTGATCACTTCAATTTTTTGAAATTTCTAAAGTGCTGATGCATTCCAATTTTTTTGCACAAAAAGTGCAAAAAGTGATCATTCTTGGGACTAAAAAAATTTGGAGGCAGAAGTACTTCTCAAATCTCAAAAAATGATGATCATATTTGAACGAATTATTTTTTAATTTTTTCAGATACCATTTACCAAGGAAGGGCAATGGTGCAGAAAATGGGACCCCAAGAAGATGGAATGATGTGTATGCCATCAAGTTTCTTGCCAAGGTATTCATCAGAGGACAAATGTCATTACATACAGGCAAGATCCAGCTTCACTACAGCTGCTTTAATTCATCCTTTTGTCATTGCTTGAGCCACCTTTCCAGCTCCCATGAATATATTTTCCTTTCATCTTTTCAAATCAGTTGAAAATTGTGTGTGTATTTTGGTATGCTTGAAAAAGTACTACTGCTATACTTCATTGGTATTTTGTATGAAATTGGGTATTGCACTCTTTTTTAAATTTCTGATTCTTTTTTTGCATTGAAATGCATGAATAACGTGCTCTAATATACAGATTCATCAGAAAACAAGTTATGCATTCACATTTATTGCTATAGCATTGTGCCTTTGGAGTGGTTTAACATGGAAGGAATGTATGCTCAGATAAAAATAATTATTTTATAGCCATGTTTGGAAGTTATTTGCACAAATCAGCAATAGTGATGGAATGCCTTTGAATCTGTTTACCATTTTTGGAAACCACTAAATACTACTCATAAAATAGCAAGAATAAAATGTTAGGAGTGCTGTAAGTTTATGTATTGAATAGTATGTTATCTTCCCGTGCCATCCTTCAACATATATTTCCTATCTGCAAGCATGCGCAGTTCATGAAGTCACTCATTCATGGCGTTGAGGGATGGAGTGGAAGGGAATAGCCCTCTAGGAGGGCAGCGTGGAAGTGAGTGGCGTTGAGTTGGAAAGTGTATCATAAGTCAGCCACACCCAATACTCTGTCCATATAGATGGCGCTAAGAATGGCACAGGGAATGTTACTGGCAGCATCCATGTGTGGTTCTCAAAAATGAATCCTCATATACTAGAATTATTCAACAACCCTGTTGTGCTGAAGCCAGGGTACCCTATCCTCATCCTCAGCCTCCCCATCCATCTGTTTTATTCTCCATACAAGTTCATTACTGACTGTTTTTGAATTGAAATGTGAATTGACACTTGAGCTGTTATTTATTGGGATTCTGCTGAAACTGACTGGGGGAGGGGGTGGCTAGGTAAAGTTGGGTTAGGTACTCAGGTTATGTTAGTTGAAATATTTTTAATGAACAGATATTAAATTGCTGTATATAGTTGAAATATTTTAAAATAATATAACCTGAACTAACTTAACTTTACCTAACCACCCCTCAAAGTCAGTTTTTGCAGAAAACTCAGGTCAGGTTATGTTACTTTTGAAATTTTCAATGAACACATTTTAAAATGTATACTTGAAATAGTTTTAACCAGCATATCCCAGCCAGGGGATTAAACCACATTTTGGCCTGATGATGCATAACAAATTGGGCCTAATTTTCCTTTGCAAAAAGGAAATATGAATTTTTCCTCACGCAATAAAAAACATAATTTGTAGAAAACATAGGATTGTTGAGGCTAAAATTCAATCACACATAGACATGGTAGAATTTCATAAAAATAAATCTCATTACAATACACTTAAGAAGAAAATGAATTTTTCTTGACCCTGGCAATTTCTTCATGAGCAGCATTTTATAAAAATATAATTTTATTGAAGGAAGTGCTGGTGCACCATTCCAATTTCTTGTGAGACTATGAAGACTTTTGTGGAGAAGGCTAGGTGTTCGAAAAATGCAAAATATGACATATTTTTGGGAAATTCTTTAGGTACATTTTAAGCTGTATGCCTTAAGGCATACCACTTGAAACTTCAAATGCAGCACTTTGGGGGGGGGGGAGGAGCACTTTGTTTTGGGGAAAGTGGTGCCACAGTTGGGGGGAGGTGGTACAGCATTTTGGAGAGAATAAGCAGTGATATGTTTTGGCGGGGCGGGAAGCAGCACTTCGCTTTGGGAAGAAGTGGTGCTTTGTTTTGGGGGTAAGCAGTGCCACATCCTGGGGGAAAAGAGCTTCTTTTTGCCCCCCTCAAAATGCTGCGCTGCCTCCCACCAAAATGCCTCTCTATAGGCGTGGATGGTTCAACAAAGAAGGTTCATTTATTTGTATTTTTAAGCCTGTCAAGTCTTAATATCTTTCTGTTGAAAAAAATATCAGAATTTCATGTACTGCATAAATACTGTTTTGTCAATCTATAACTGCTGTATTGGCTTTCTTGAATAAAACTAGGAGAAATGTTTTAATGATACCTACCGCAAAAGCATGGCAGAATACAAAATACCCATAATACAGACTTCCCAGTTTATCCATACACCATACAATCACATGAGGAGTATAATAACATTATTGTCTACACATGGACTGCATGCTGTGTTCATGGTTTAGTCAGTGGCTCATGCCACAGGCCCAGATTGTGCTAGGGTTGCGGTTTGAATCCGCTTAGTTGAATTACCTTGCTTTGTGTATGTGTTGGGCTGTTATTGCTGGTTTCTTGATGTTCATGTTGCATTGTATGCTTCCATGTGTGTCCATCTGCATGCATGCATGTATTTGTGTGTGCAAGAAAAAAATCAGGGACAAACTATGCAAAATAATTTTTCTGTACTGCTGAGTGCTGCCCCATAAAAAGCACCACTCATCCTGTGAAAACGGTCCCGCACTGTTTTGAAATAAAGTGGTTTGTAATGAAGAGATGTCACCCCTCTACCTGTCCCAACTGTGGGCCAAACAGGGTGCGTGTGTATGTATACTGCATACCGTATGCAGTCTGACTCTCTCCCTCAGCATAGCAGCTGCACGCACATATATTTTACTACTGTACAGTATATAGGAAGGAGTAAAACGTGTTTGACGTCACGTGAACAAATTTCCAACACCCTCCGAATTTTCTCGTTTGTTTTGCAGTGTTCATTTTCTTGGACGGGGAAATGTTTCCTGAATTAAGTTGCATTTTAAGCTTGATATTTTTATACCGTAATACTGTACTGTATCATGGGGTATTGATTGTATAATTGCATGCTGTATACAAGCAACAAAATTATCTCCAGGAGTCCCAATATTGCACAGTATTGGTTCCATTATCCTGCATTCTCTGATGTTCACTTCAAGTGCTTCATTGCTGACGTATGATTAAGCCTAAACCGAAACACAATGTAAAGTGAGAATTTCAAGTGAAGGAACTTTTTGGCACATGGTACTTGATAAATGAAAAATGTTTCAAATTCTCTTATGAAGTTCGAAAATTTTCCTAGGATTCTGACGCAAATATTGCTGGAATCGATGAACAGGGTTGTTTTATATCAAAATGATGCCTTGTTTGGGAGCTGATTTTGATACATGAACGTCTCATACGATTTTTATCTTATGGTATACGGTAGTATTTTCAGAAATGTATCCCTGACAGAAATGCGCGTTTTAGCGATTTAATTTATGTGAACCTAGAAAAGTTAAATCTTTCCCAAAAATGATGGCAAAGTTTCAATGGTACAGGATATAATTAGATGAATACGTCTATAGATTCCAATCAGGGAAATGACCTTTAACTCTGAATTAACCCCAGTTAGCATCCAGGGATACTGTATCAACCAATTGTTCTTGTCAAAATTGTTGCTAGACATAACGAATAATCTGGACACCCGCTTTGCGGAAAAGCTGGAATCCGAAAAGTCAGTCGTGTTATTTTACAGCCCCCTCCCCCCTTTCGAATTGGGGGAACAAGCGGGGAAACGGGACTTGCGTATCCCTCCCTCTTTATGAACCAGCGTGGGAGCTTCACTCCCAAAATGCGCGCGCTTCAGTGCCCGAGCCTGTCTGCCAGCCTTGTTCCCAACGACGCAATTCGTGCGCATTCCGCGAGTGGAGCGTCCTGGACGCGGTCTGTCTGGTCTGCTGGACCCTTCGCACGTTCCACGCAGCTCAATTCGTATGTTCCCGAAAGGGCCCAGCGATTGCGATTGTTTGAAAGTTCTGTTTTTTCTTTGCCGTTTGCATTGCGTTCTGCTTCCAAAAGTTTCTGATCGTTGCGAAGAATCATCTGGAGAAATCGGTGTGGCAGTCAATCTGCCTTTATTTCTGCACTTTTATGCTTTTAGCATCCATCCTTTGTTTTTGTTGCCTCTCTGAATGTCTGGATGTGTTCATGCATGGAAACACCCGGAAGCCACATCGATGTTGAGCTATACCATTAAGCGAGGAGGGCCCTGTTGCACAGATCCGGTTCTAAGCCATGGTCTGTATCCATGACTGTATGAGGAGATTTCGAAGTGCTTTCCAGTAAGAGTGCACGTAATGCGTAGAGGTACTAGATACAGTAACGGCCCTAGTCTTACTATACCATACCTCCAATATTTCAATACTGGAGTTGAGTTAGCATGTACCATACTGTTCTCATTTGGACCAGTGGTGCCCGATGTCGGAAGAAGGCTAGAATAATCGTTGCTCATTATGGGATCTTATTCGTATTTTAAACTTCATGAGAGTACCTGACGAACAAATTGTGAGGCAGATTTTACGACATTTCCTCTTTTCTCGATTGCTTACGAACGAAATCATTCGATACATGTTAAAAAATCTGACGCAAATGTTGCGCCTGGATCGGTATCAACTATTTCTTTTCATGCTTAGTTGAAAACATGGACAGTTGAATCCATAAACTGGGATTGGATCATCGTACAATTTACTAGTCCACGTCCTGCATAAGTAATTCAATACCTCTGGATAGTTTCTAAGGTAAACATCTTCCGATGTAGGGGCTCGAACATAGGTTACATAAGATTTGTAAATCAAAGATCAATTGAGGAGTTGCCTGAGCATTAGGAACAGGTCTAGTTGAAGCGGAAAATCAAGAATATTTTAGTAGGTCCGCCTGTATGAAACCCTTGACTTCTGGTATTAGTTGAAGTATTGTCTAGCTCCGAGAAAATGTAAAGAAGGTATTCTTTCTAATCCAGTTAATTTCTGGGCGGGTTGAGCGGTTTTCTAGCCGATGTTTTTCCTTGCACAATGGCCGCCATTGGATGGCTAGGTCATGCTGAAGATAGAGGGACTGCTGCGGGGGAGGGACGCGGTGACGTTCTTCAGTAGCGCAAGGGGCGAGCAGAAAGTTCATGATCGTATATATTCCGGAATACAGTACTGTATAAGACGTATTCGGTGATTCATCGGAGTACAGTATATTTCCTGGGAATGTAAGTGCTTCAGTGTGAATATCCAGTTAACATCATTGCGAATGAGTCATAAGGATAGATGCTTCCAAGGTTTTTCTTTCCATTGTAATTTGCAGATACTGTTGGATAGGTCCTCTGGTAAAGGTATTGGGGATGAACGGTGGCTCCCTGTCAGAATTGTATAGTAAAGATACCTTATGATTATTTATCTCTCTGAGTAGTGACAGTGTGTTTTGCATTGCCTGCAGCATCAGCTGTATAAGTCCCTGGTCAGAATTCAGATTGGATGTTCAGTACCAGTGTGGTGTATATATTGTATGCCAAGGTTATTGTTGAGAAAGTTAAGTCTGATAAATGAAGCATTCTAGTTTGAATGTCGAAGGCGTCTGCCCCTTATATCAGGGAAAGGAATGTAAGTTAATCCTGCTAGAGAGGCAGCCTGGGGCCTTGTTTGACGGATGCGTGAATTTTATGACGTTCCCTCTTGGTCCGGGTTGTTGCTATCCGTGTTGAAATTTGTGGACTGAGAGTGAGGGAGGCGGTAGCGGACGAGGCTCTCCCTTTCTCCCCTCGTCTTTGTCCTTTCCCCGAATGGTGTGCCCCGCCATTGCCAGCGAACGCTTGTCTGCTTCTGTCCGCCTGCCAGCGATCAAGTAGATTTCCAAGCGTATCGCTCGCTGAATAATGTTGGCGAAAAAAAAAAAACACGGACCTGCATCAACAGAGAAACTCGTCTGAGACGAATGCAGCATTTTAAATCTTAGTGCTTCTATTCTTGTCGTTGTCGCGAATGTGCATCACGAGGGGCCGTATTGCTGACTGTACCCGGAGAGAAGCCGAAATTCCATCTTGAAAGTCCGTTTGGCCCTTCAGTGTTGGTTCTTACTTATTGATTGCCCGATTATCCTAGAGCGATGCCGAGGGTTAAGTTGAGCCCCGCATCCACTTAGGACCGGCGATTGCCATTAAATTGAATTTCCGTTTGTAGTCACCCTGTGAGTGCACACGGTATGGGGGAAATGTACTCGGAGGGAGGGCGGGGTGCCACGTCGGAGCCAAGATGGCCGCCGATGATCTGGTGGGTGCCCAACGCTGGGGCCATGAATCCGCGCCCGATTATGCTGGCGTGGCGCCATGCGAGCATATACTTGGCGGCACTCACTGAAGATTTAAGGGGGAGATGTAAGTGAATTGCTTGTACTGTACACATCGGACGACCGACGGCTTTTATGATCTTGGATGCCTGACGCTGTACGGAGGTAAGAGCATTGGTGAACGCTCAAGTTATGAGGCAGTGACGTCAATAGTGAAATATCCAGTGGTGGCGATAAACGGATGCCGCGATGTAAGACACCCTGTTCGCGAGCGCGTATCACTTGAAGCTCACGTGGGCGATTTTAGTTATTTCTTGTGTGGATCCCGCTGTAAGTTGTCCATCTGCAGATTACAATTTTCCGCACATTTTAAAGTAATATATCGCGTGAAAATCTCCGAGTTTCTGGATGGCATGGGTCAGCTTCATTGGGGGTAGCGTAAAAGCTGCCTCGGAAAAAACGCTGCCTGTGCCCCCGCTTGACGAAGGGGGAAGGGCTAGGACGAAAATACTGTAGAAAACCGTAGCATGAGTCCCATGAGTTTCCCTCTCTTGCCGTTTCCTTTCATGACCGCCTGTCTTGCTCGTCCCTGCACTCTCTCCCAGGCATCGCGACACTCACCAAAGCATCGTTGCGCGATTTCGCGTCGTTAACTTAAATACTGCTGGCGGCAGTGTCCCAAGTATCCCTACTTGAATGCGGCGTATTTCTGGATGGTTTACGCCTGCTGTACTGAAATATGACTTAGCTTTGAATTTTATTGTTTTCATTTTTTTTTTAAACTTGCAAGTTCACTTGATCTTATTTTGTATTAGGTATAATTTGCTTTTCTCAGATCATGGTGAATCAGTGTTGAACATTGAATGCCCTTCCTCAGAATGAATACTGCGCAGATAATGACACAGTTAATCTATAGTCGCGTAAATACAGGCTGTCATAACACAATTGAAGGAACTCCCATATGTTGGTATGCTGTATGGCGCTTGGAAGACTATACAGAACTGGGAGAACATTTCTGTCTTGGGGGAATAAGCTGTGTGGGGTGAAGGGAAAAGGTTCCTTATATTTACAGTATATTGTTATGTCCCTAAAGTTCGTCCGGAATTATTTGTGTTGCCCAATTTCCAGGTACCAATATGATTAGGCATTGTATTAAGTAAATTTGGTGAAGTCTTGACGTACTGTATATGGTAACCGGTTCTGTAGGGGCAAGTAATCTTATTACTGTGTAGACAAAACTCTTCAAAATGAGCCCGGAGGAATCCACAAAATTGACTTAGAATTTTTGATTTCGTAAAGAACATTCAGCATTGTTGAAAAAACAAATGAAGAATTATGTGCAGGTAAAAATTGTGATTGTCTGGGCTCAGACTATTGGGTAGATGAGTTGACAGCATGCTGCTCTTGGAGGTAATGATACATTTTCCCAATTAGTCACTCCTCTTGAAAATCAAATTTGGAGATTTTAGGGGGGGGGGACTTTAATTTAGGGAGGTCTATATCTGACTATGACATTGTTCTTGATTGAATTCTGTTAGGATAACTAAACAAAAATTACCATGATGATTTTTCCTGATGCAGAAAGCTTCTACTTAGCAAGGCCCAAGTGTACTATACATTGATACCGAACAGAGTGGGAACATTTTTTGGAATTGAATCTTTTACTGTACCATTATTATTTTGTATCAAGAGGTAATCAAGTACATTATCTGCTAAACTGTCATTTCTGTCCAATGCTGGCTTCTGTAAGCAACTGCAGTAGAAAAACATGAAGCAAACGCTGATGTCTAGAAGTTTGGGGAGTGCCCCACGATTTCTATGGGCCATTGTCCGAGGAATAAATTAATTCGTCATATGGTCTCAATTGCGAGGGAATGTTTAGCGCATACTGTACTGTTCTGAACTGCGGTATGCGGAAGCGCTGTGTCACATCATGGAAGTGCCAGACCGCGGGAAGCAATCTCCTCCTTCTCCCCCTCCCCTCATGATTATGCACAAGATGCCGCCATATTGATGCGTTTCTCTTTGTAGCAGGCATGTGTAATTGCTGGAAATATTATGACACCTGCGGCGAGCTTCTAGAAACTCTTCACACCTTGATTTGTGAATGTTGAAATCCGGTTTCCGCCGTGACTGAAGTAGGAAAATAAGAAGAACCATTTGAAGATCCTCAATTATGGTGGAGGTTGCCAGCGTGGCGCCGCCGTCCATGGCGTCCGACTTGGAGGAGGGCGAGTTGAGCGACGAGGGAGAATTGCCGGCGGACCAGCCGGCCGGGGACGTCGTCGTCGCCGCCGACGGGAAGAAAGACGCCGGAGATTTGGCCCAGCAACAGCAGGGCATGATGATGATGGAGATGACGGACATCATGAACTCTGCGGATCTGCTGACTGGTGTGGGCGGCAAGAAGAAAAAGTCCAGGAAGAAGAAGAAGCGATCGGTGCAGGATGATGAGGAAGAGGACGAAGACCGCGGTGGCGTCGACGACAACAGCAAGAACAACGTGGTTGGCGAATTGATGGTCGGTAGCCTCGTGGACGGCGAGGGACGTCCTCTGCTGGACGCCGGCGACTTATTGCAGCAGTTGCAGCAGAAAAAGAAGAAAAAGGTTATCCTCTTCTCCTTCCTTTTATACACGTGGCATCACGACAAAAAAATTTACGCTATTATTTGCGTACAATTATGAACTTTAGTACGAAGTCAAACCCACAGTTTTTGCAACCTGCACTTACACAATAGAGCCCTACATAATGGCTGAATTAAAATCAGCCTGAGGTTCCCAATCTGTAATTTTCAGAGCATTGGCGTAAAAATAGACCATGCATTTTTTGTGAAAATTAACTCAATTACAAAGTCAACTCTATAGTTTCACCCTTTTGCACCAAAATGATAAATTCCCACATGAATACAGTTGAACCTCTGTAAGTCAAATTTCAAGGAACCACCAAAAAATTTGACTTCTGGAGATCTTGACTTATGGAGGTTTTGATTAATTGAGGCTTGAGTAATGAAACTAAGCATTTTTGTTGTGGGAAACAGAATTGCACAAAATTGCATATGCTTATATTCTGGGCATTAAATTGTATCTTGAATAAGTTAAGTTGACAGGATGCTGAACTTGGAGGCAGGGACTAAATTTGCCCGATTTATTCTTTCCTTTCCTTTCAAAACACATCAAGTTTTGTTTTTATTGCTTCTCTCTTTCCTGTGTCAAGAAAAAATAGCCAAATGGCCTCCAAAAAATTGGAGTTGGGGAGGTTTGAGAGAACAAATCTTTGAGTTAGGAAGGCTTTTAATACATTGTTCCTAGGGGAATTTAACAGGGACTTGAAAACATTTGATTTAGGGAGGATTGAGTTATCAAGGTTCAACTGTATCATTTTAAAATTCCAACCTGTGATTTGCAGGGCATTGACATCATACGCTAGGCTACTGCAATAAATTATAAACAAAAGGTTAGTATATAAGGAATAAGGGAAGCATCAAGAAGTTTGTTGTACCATCAAAAAGGAGAGGACTTGTATGTCCCATTATGTATGCCTCAAGATAAAAAAAGACATAATTAAAGATGTTATTTCTGATTTTTTTGAATACAGTATTTGGAATCTTGGATAGATCTCTGCTGTTTAGCCATCCACAGTAGAATATATTAATACAGTCAAATTCAAGGATAAACCAAAAACAAGTGCCACAGATAAATTGTTGAGTTAGGGAATTTGACTCCAGTTTGGTTGGTTGAAGAGTGGAAATTTCTTTCTGCCCAAATTGAACTGTTCATTATTCATGTCCCAGCTGCAGGTCAGTATAATGCTTGTGGATAGCATACCAAAAATAGCTTGCACCTGTTTTCCAATTTTTCTTGCTAGTTCAAAAGAGTAGTCCCAATTTAACCATAAAACTGCTTCAGACTAAGGGATGTTTTACCCCACAAAGTTTGATTGAGGGAGGCCCATAGATCGCATTTTAAGTCAGGTAATCTGCCAGAATTGATTGACAATTTGAATTATGAAGGTTTGTGAGTCATATAGGTTTGAATTGCCAAGGTCCAACTCCACTGTGATGTCAGAAGTTATCTTAATGTAGTACATTACGTACAAGATTAAAGAAGGTCAGAAATATCAGTGAATTTATTTTTGTGAATAATGCGAGTATGAGGTAAAATTTGATATGAAGCTAGCATGATTTATGATATGCATGCATGAGCTGGATGCCCATAAAAATACGGTTTTTTTTTTTAAATTTTAGCTTCTTGGCAAGTGTCTGCACCTTTCAACTCACTGACACTGTAAAATTCATGACATTTGCCAACATTTTATTGTTGAAAGTTACGTATTCTCAATAAAATGCATCTACTCATCCAATTACATATTAATGTGCTGGAAATGAGGACTGGAGAAGTCTGAAAAAAGCAGCACTGTGCTGTGAAGTCAAAAGGGGCTTCCACATATTTTTGCTGAATTGGAGATAGTTTTCTGCAGAATGTGAGGCTGAAAGTGTGCATTATATAAACAATACTCTATAACAGTTCATCTGTTTGATGTTTAATACAGTACTGTATTCGATTTTTGGAAAGAAAAAAAAATTACTTGAATAATATATATCCTACACAACTTTTTGGACGCCCTGTGTATAGAGATTTTTTTTAATGAAAATTTCACTGGTTTGACACCCTACTAATTAGATTGATCTTTGGATACGATATGAGCAGGGTAATTAGGTTCAAAATTTATATTCACATTTTTACCCACTTCTAAATTCTGAATTTTTTGCTACACAATTTATTTTTGTCATTTTTTATTTGTCAGTATAAAAAACCAAACACGATGTAATCTGAAACTTCCGCAAGAACTGAGCGAAGCAGCAGACTTCAATTTCAATTCATTTCATGAATGAAAATGTTCAAAACCTTTTTTTTCTTCTTCAAATATTGATACAATTTCGAAGCATAAAGTGATATTTGTGTTGATGTTGTAGAAGTCGAAGCGAGAAAAGCATCACAAGCACCGCAAGGACCAGACGGACGTGCGGCCGGAAGACGCCCTGGCCCTGCTGGAGGAACTGAAGGCCCAACAAGCAGCCTACGCCCAGGGCCTCCTATTGGCCATGCGGGCCGCCAACGGGAACACCGATCCTGCCGCCATCCCCGACCTCAACGGCCATCTGCACGAAGACGCCATCATCGCGGAAGAGGACGAGGACGACGACGAGATGCTGTATGTGCGCGGCGCCTCTCCACCGCCCGCCACCGGCGGTGTCAACAACGGAGCGCCATCCCACCACTACCACGAAGACTACCACGCCGAGCTGCTCAAGGTGGAGCAGTTCCTGCAACAGCAGAGGAAGAACACTAAAAAGAAGAGCAAGAGAAGTAAGAGCAAGCTTCTGAAGATGGGCAGCATTGAAGAAGAAGATGACGACGAGGATAAGGACGGAGGCAGTGGCGGCAAAGATGACGAAGACGACGGTGGATCGCGGAATGGCGACGAAGCCGCCGCCGATGACGACGACGACGTCGGTGTGCTAGAGGGCGGCGGTGGAGGTGGTGGTAGTAGTAGTGGCGCCCATTCGCCATCACTGCACCCTGCGGGGATGAGAGGAAGAGGAGGCAGAGTGAGAAGACGACGGCGGAGGAGGAGAAACGACGCCGGTCGTGCGGGGCATGAAATGGACGACGACGTCGACGGTGATGACGGCGACGGCGGAAGGTTATTATCGTCGGCATCGGAACGAAGGCGTCGTGATGATGATGAAGAAGACGAAGAATTTTACGAAGACGACGAACTCGAGCGTTACGCGTTGCGCAGACGAGACCGAGATCCCGCGAGTCCCCGGTCTTCTCAACACAGTTGGAGCGATAGGCAGCAGCAGTCCGGCGGCGGACGCTACAGTAGTCCCTCAGCTTCGCGACGCCGGGCCAGTAGTCCAGCTACCGGCAATACTTGGCGTCGTTCCGACAGGGACATGAGAGACCGCGAACGTGGCGGGGGCCGAGGAGGAGGAGGAGACAACAACAACAATCGTGATCGGAGAATGCGGGACAGGGACCGAGACCGGGATCGGAACCGCCAGCATTCGCGTGACTCTCGTCCACCGCCATCATCATCATCTTCTTCTTCTGCAGCGGGCGGAGCGGCCGTGAGGAGGGACAGAGACCGGGATCGAGATCGGGGCGGACGGGAGCGACGGCCGAGCAGGGACAGGGACCGAGACAGGGATCGGGATAGAGATCGCGACAGGGATCGGGATCGTGACGGTGATTTGCTGTGGGAGCGCCGTGGCGGCGGTGCTGCGGACCGAACCAACGGCGGCAGCAAGTCCGACATCTGCGCCTATCACATGGCTGGCAAATGTCAGAGGGCAAGTGTCATAAATGTGTGTTTTTAAAATTTGTAATGCTGATTGTAAATGAGAATATTTCTCTCTCTCTCTCTTTTGTGAATCCAAGATGCATTGGCTCGTATGTGTCATTATGGAGAAGGAGAGAAACTCCATTATCGTGTACGGTACAAATATATATGATTATTGGTAGAAATACGTGACTTTGCCCCTCAGAAAACCGGAGACTTGATGGTTTTTCGTAAAATTATTCTACGAATAGGAGTATTGAATTGGATCGGGTTCAATTGTTGCTAATTTGCGTTTGGATTCTTTTTCCTCTTCATCCAACGTACTTATGTCAGGGGGATGACTGTCCGTACTCGCACGACGCAGTGCCGCCCAGGAAGAACGAGCTGTGCAAGTTCTACATGCTCGACTGCTGTGCCAAGAAGGAAAAGTGCCTGTATATGCACAAGAACTTCCCGTGCAAGTTCTACCACACCGGGGCCCAATGCACCACGGCTGAGAAGTGCAAGTTCTCCCACAAACCGCTCAACGAAATCACCCGAGCCGTGCTTCTCAGGGTATGTGCATAAAGATATATACAGTACTGTATATTCGGTTTATATATTTTTTCTGGTTCTTGGAACTTCGTTGTAGAGAGTGTGCACTGTAAATGTGCACACGGGTGGACTCTCAAAAGTCCTTATAGAGAGAACCCTATGGGATCAACAAGAAGGTTATCAGTCAAAGCTCTCCGAGTCAAATTTCATGGGACCAGAAAAAAATGTTGACTGAGGAAGGTTTTTAGTTAGGGGAAACAAGCATTTTTGCTTGTGGGAAAGATGGAAGAATTTCCAGAATTTGTGATGGGCAATATTCTGGGCCTGAAATTGCTTCTTGAATGAGTTGACAAGATGCTGAGGTTGGATGCAATGGTTCATTTGCTCAATAAGTCTTACTTTTGAAACACATCAAGTTAAACTTGTTGATTTTCTTTTCCCTGTATCAGAAAAATAATAGCCAAAAAGCCTGTGAAAATTTGAGTGGGAAAGGTTGGAGAGGAAAAGCCTTCATGTTTGAGAGGTTTTTAATACTTAACTTCTAAGGGGATTTAGACAGAGATTTGAAAAAAAAAAGACTCAGGAAGAGGTTCAACTGTGATGCAGAGAGAATTTTTTTTTTACAAGAGCCTACCTGTATATACTGCTGCTTTTTTTCCCTTCTTCCTCTCATGTCTCTGTCTGCCCTTTTCAAATTTCTGATATACAGTAGATATACTGTTTGTTCAAATCCAGGCAAAAGAGGAAATTTCCAAATTTGGTAGGTTCTATTGTCAGTTAGATTTAACTGAATTTCAAAATGGGCAGAATAAACCGAGATTTAGAGGGATAACTTGATTATTTACTCTCTTGAACTCAATTACGCATTAGAAATGATCTGTAATGACGGCTATTAATGGAGAATTGACAAAACTTGTCAAACCTTAAATTTAATGACTGTGTCTTCCATTAAGATTCTTGCATGTGTCCCGTCAGCAGTATCACATATTCTTGACCTTTCTTCAAGAATAACATACACAAAGTAGACTTTACATAATGTCGCTTTCATGTACGGTATGTGTATTTCAGCAAAAACCATTGTTGCAATTTTCTTCCAGCATTTGGAAACAGCGCCCAAAGACATTCTCGGAGACTTCCCCCGGATGACGGCAGAGGGCGCCAAGGCCATCGTAGCTGCTGTAGAAGCGCAGCGCGAACAATCCTCGTCAACTGCACTCAGCATGTTGGACGAGACCCCAGCTGCATCATCCACTGCCCCTACCCCTGCCCAGGACACGGACATTCGGTCCCGCGGTGACGTCGACTACCGACGGCCCGACGGGGACGGCTGGCCTGCTGCGGAGCAGCCTCTCATCGCTGCCCCGTTTGCCACCGCAACAACAGCCGCCGTTACTGGTGATGGTGCCCACCCGCATCACGACGACGACGATGAAGAAGAAGAAAAGGACGGGCTGTGTATCGACGAAGGCCCGGGTGAGCAGCAGTCGTCGTCGCCGTCATTGACGATGGGCAGTAGGAAACGGAAGACGTCGGATGAGGGCCAGCACGTGATGGCTGCGACTGCTGACGATCAAGATGACGATGAGCCGGCGAGCAAGAAGGTCAAGACGACGATGTCAGACGACGAGATAGCCCGTCTTGGCCTGACCAAGAGGGATGTGGAGATGCTGGCCCGACTGCCGGCTGCCCAGAAGGACCTGTACCTCCGGATCAAACGCCAGCAACACCAGAACCCGGCGTCTTCGTCGTCCCCTGTTGCTAATTCTTTCACGGAATCTGATCGACCATCCCACAGGGTCAGTATGCATTTGAACCTTGATTAATCGAACCCCCATGAAACGAATACCTCCCAATGTCGAATTTTTTTCTCAAGTCACTGTCTGAAGTCCCTTAGAAAAAAAAGTGATTAAAGAGCCTTTCCCTTATTCGAACCTCTGCAACTCGAATTTTCTCTCGGCCTTTCACCTATTACCTTCAAACCTCAGTAAGACGCCACCCTTAATCTAGAGAATATTTCGACGGTTTGAAGGGGTTGGCGGTTTATCGAAGAGTTCATTTTGAAAATTAAATTGATTTTCATTCAGAATAGAAGAAACCCGCATTTTCTAGAAACTTGGGAAGTTGTCCTAGGAGATTTGCTGTGATTGAATTCTTTTTCAGAAAATAAATTTTATTCCATTACACTCATCTGAAGTTTCAATTTAGGTGTACCTATTGTTTGAAGGAATAGACATTCTCAAACTTTTTCTTATAGAAATGCGAGATACTAGACAGAAAGCATATTACTACCCCAATTTTGGCGTTAGACAAAACTGGGGTAGTCAGAAGTAGACAAAACTAATTCAGAAGTATCAGAACTGTGCTTCTGTTTCACCTTGGCAGTTGGCGTCTTGAAGAAATTTTCTGCAGTATTTAACATTGAGGAGATTTATGCAATAGGGTCTGACTCCATGTTGTTGACACAGAGAAGAGATCAGAATTAAAAATGTGACTTAGTGTTCTTTGAAAAGAAGTGAAAGATTAATTGGGAAAATGGACCCCTGCCTCCACGTTCAGCATTCTGTCAACTCATTTGAATACCTATTTAAAGCGCAGAATATCACCAATTGAAATTTCCTGTAATTCTCCCCCCCCCCCTCCAACGAAAATGCAGGTTTCCCTAACTCAAACTTCAAACCTCGCCGAGTCAAATTATTTGTTGCTGGTCCCTTGAAATTTGGCTCGGTGAGGTTCAAGTGAAAGATAAAGCACGACAAATAAAGTCGAATCAAGGGCCACTTTGTTTTTCTTTTGCTGAAAAACAGTCATCATTTTATTCTTTGCTTCACAGGGCAGCAATAGCGACGATGATGACGACCGAGGCGGCAGCACTCCAGTGCCGGACAACGCGGACGAGAATTGGTACAGCAGCGACGAAGAAGCCTCGGAACTGGCGAGACGACGACCGCCCACCACGGACGATGGCAAAGGGCCGGCGCAGCAGCGATCAGGCGACCCGAGGAGGAAACTGGCAGCCGGTGGTGCTGAGAATGTCAATAAGTCGTCGTCTTCCCCGTCTGTCAACATCCACGACATGGTGTCCAAACTTCGTGATGAAGTGAGTTTCCAGCGTCCGTGATTCCATTTAATAATAACTTAGCATCATAGCTTGAGAATGAACTACTGTACAAGTTGACTCCCTCTACTATACCAAATTATTTTTACAACGAGGCTTTTTTCTGGTCCTTGAAACTTCGGTACAGGCTTACCTGTACCATGTGGAGAGAATCCTACGGGATCAAAGAATGAATCCTCGTACTGAGAAAATCGCTGTAGAGAGAGTCCACCTGTATCATTTTTGACTCGTTCATTTTTTTCTTTCGTTTTTAAAAATGCGCAAAATGAAAGAACACACGTATTTTTTTTTATTACGCATTTTTAAAAGCGGAAGAAAACATTTGAAAGCTTCTTTAGCAATAGCCACAATGTCATTCGAACTTTTCTCTAGGAAATCATACGGAAGAAATTTACCGTAGAATATTATTGCGACAAGACATGAGTCCTCGAAAAAGCTGTGTTATTAAAAAACATCACTTGCTTGAAAGAATTTCAGACTTTGGTTGAACCTGAATTTAAATTGAATTCAATTTTTAATTCGCTTGTTGAAATAGGTCCAATATTTCCATTTGCGATCAAGTAAAATTCGCACTAATATTTTTGAAATATTTAATGCTCACCAATGTTGCCCGCCCTCTTGATTTAAACAGGAATTAGTGTACTACAATAAATAGTCAGTAAATAAGTGGTTTCGTCAACAAAATCAATGAAGTCCTTATTTATTGCAGTATACTATTCTCTGTTTAAATCAGGAGCAGAACATAAATCTTTGTCCAATCGAGTTATTCTTTGCATCAGTAAATTGGTAGAATCAATGCGAAAATATGTGTATGAGGGGGTTATCTTGTGTACAGGATATGGACAAATTGAGGCAAAACATGAGATAATAGGGAGGAACACAGCCAGGTCATGTTATCTCAAAAAGTTTGTCAAAAATTGGCCCTGTCTCAATCGGTCTGTCTCGATCCCTCGTATACAAGTCAGTATAATTGTGTAAGGGGATGAGAAAACTGGTTTACTGAGGATGTTGTTCGTAGTCATGGGAATCGTGGCATTTTATTAACCTTCACTTCCTGTCTGTAGAGTCTTACCAGATTTTGTTTGTTGTTTGTTTTTCAGGCTAAAGTGCCAAAGTTCTCGCCTTCCATCAACATCCCGGCATCGCTACTCAACTTACCCGGTGGACTCCTGGGAGTGACGAGGAAAGAAAAGCCCACAGCTGAGTAAGTTGAATGAAACCTGCTTTATTTTACCTCTGCGGAGTTCTACACTGTAATGCTGCGCAAGTTGGATCTTTTTTAGTACGCTGCCAATTTTCAAATGATTTCTCATGGCCAATACCATTAAGGCAATATAGTTTATCATACAGTATTGAAAATTCTATATCATAGCCCCTATGCAGGAACTGGGGGACCCGGCGAAAGCTTGTGATACTTGTGCTACAACAAAATTCTTTGAAATTAAATTTTTCTTTAAAATAATATTTGATAAGGTGGAGAATTTCGTTTTATTCATGCGCAGGCATTTGTGTAACCGTAGGGACCGGGATCGAAACAAGGCCCTCCTCAAGGACACATTTGCCAAACTGGACGAGCTGGGATCTTTGAGCAGCACCAGCGACGGCGCCGAGGCGGCTCTGCGACTCAACCCGCTCCAGCTGCTCGACGCTGCCAGTACTGGCACAAACAGTACCCCAACCGCCGCCGCCGCCACCAGCAAGTTGCAACTCGGCCTCCTCTTCACCGCTGCCCCAGATCACGTGCCGTGCAAGGAAATCGAGGCTGGCTTCAACTCGCATCCGGGCATCCCCTACCGACTGCTGCTCATCCTCGACCTGCCCAAGTTTGCGACGGCCTACGAAGGCACCATGGGGTTGTCCGAGGCCCAGGCCCAGTTGGACCCCCGCTTGCAGCAGCAGCAGCAGCGAAGAAGGAGGACGTCGTCGTCGGCCGGCGACTCTCCGAGAGGCATGCGGGACCTGGAAAGCCCCGCGAGTCCCGTCTCATCATCGGCGACGGCAATGGCGATAGATGACTCCGACACCGCCACTCCATCAGCACCTGCGACAGCCGTTCCTCCGAGACCCGCGGCGCCGGCGAGGAACGACCCGCGGCGACGGATTGGGATGAAGGACGACAAGCAGCCCCAACAAATGTTGGATCCGAGAACGATGCGAGCGTCCGCCGTCAGTAACAGCGCCGCGTCGTCGTCCGTCATGCCCATGGCGACGGCCACCGAGATGGACATGATGCAAATGACTGCGACGGCCGGGGGTTTCGGCGGCAACCAGCCGGCGACGATGATGATGCCATTTATGATGCCTCATATGACGGCGACCCCGGTATCTGCGGGTCCCGGTGGTAACAACTATGGCATGCCGCCACGTGGATTCCCGGACGTGGTCATGGGTCCCAACGTTGGGCCTGGACTCATGGGACCTGGCCCACCGGCCTGGCCTGGGTTCATACCCTCTGTTGGAGGACCAGGAGCAGGAGGTGGACCACTACCGCCAGCGTGGCAGCAGCAACCCGGCCCAACATTCGCGGGAGACTGGATGAACCCCGACAATGGATTAGATCCTGCTGCGGATTGGGGTAGCACCAACGGAGATCGAGATTACCGAGGCGGCGGCATTGAGATGATGGGAGCTAGAGGAGGTGGACGGCGGGATCGGGACATCCGTGACAGAGACCACCGAGGGCCGCCGCCGGGCAGGAGACGAAACTGATGAGACCTTTATTGTCATGCTGTATACGTATATAATTCCCGTGTTGCCCCCGAAAAAAAGACGCCTCTCGTCAAATTCTTATTTATTTATTTTTCTCAGAACAAAAACACTAGATGTTGAATGGACAAGAATGTTCAATAGTCAGGGTCTCTTGGGAAAGATAAAAGGAAACTGTTCGGAATGTTATTTGGAAGTGACGGGGAATCCCTGTTCAGTGGATGCCTCAACAACGAGGCTTCCACAACCCAATGTTGCAGTTGCCTCATTCATTGTGGCAATTGCAAACGAATGGGATGATAATCCAAATAAGTGGGGCTGTGCGAGGGGGGATTAAGTGGAGAAGGAATTTTTGGATTTGACACCCCAATAAGTGGAGGAAAGGTATTTTCTTCTCTATGGCATGCTTCTGGGAAGTGATGTTTGGTACTCGATTTTTCATAGTAGGAATTTGGATGCCCATACACCGCTTCTGTTCACAATCGCGGCTAACGTAGAGCTAAAATGGGTCTTTTTTTGGGGGGAGGGGGTTATAACAACTATGCTGCTCTCTCGCGTCAAAGAAAACCGCGGAATTGGATAAAGGGGACCGATTGGACAGTGACTTTGGCTTCCTGATGTTGGATTGAAATCAGAGTTTTCTTCTCGTTTTTTGTTAATATTGTTTTTAATTGATACGTGATCTGTGAGATACAAGTATCACCCTTCTGTGATTTTCTGAAATAAGGAAAAGAGCAGCAGGTTTTTTTTTCTTTTCTGAAGTGTGCTCCCTGTACTACTCGCGAATGACGAGTGATTTTTTTTGGGAGAGTCGTAATTATTATTTTTTTTAAGAGTTTTTTTTCAGATGCGAATTCAGGCGTGATCTAAGGGAAGTTCGATTTCGGAGGGAGGGAAGTTTCGGGCCTTCGCGTTTGCGCTTGATTGAAGAAGCAATAATGAAAGATTTTTCCGCATAGAGGAATGTGGCACGGTTTCATTCATTGAAATTCTAAGGACATGGTCGCTTCTCGCGAATAAAATTAAGCTTTACACGTACAACATTTTCTCAATTATTATCAATACGAAAATTCATTCTGAGTAAGGAAACTTCAGGGGAAAGGGGGGGGGGATGAGGGGAGGGATACATTGACCCCCATTTCAGCCAAGAAATGCCTCTTTAACCAATAGGTGCTTTGGAGAACTGCTTACATTCGAATCGTTCAGGAGGCAAACATTTTTAATTTCTTTTAAATTATCGTTTTTTTCTTACTTGTTACGGCTAATATTTCTTGGCCAACTTTTGATGCCTTCCCTTTCTGCCCGTGAAAGATTTCAAACAATGTTTTACTTTGAGAGACTGCACCTACTATTTAACGTAACACTGTACTCCCCTCAGTGAGATTTTGCCTAAGCGGGAAGAACACCATCAAATTTGCGGAAGCCAGATGCCTCGGAAGGCCATCATGTCCGCCAAAGAGATGCTGCCATGGTCCGAGATGAATTCCGGCACGTATATTTTGCGAAATAAGCAAACTTCGCTGGCCCTGTGTTGCCAACTGGGCGGAAGCACGTCAAAGGCCACAGTGTTGAGTGTTGGTGAGGAACCCCGGGCACGACCCAGACTGGTTTTCATGCCACACAAGAAGCTCTGGTCATCTAGGGCTCCGTTATTGTACGCGTCCTTTGATCTGCACATCAAGGCACTGCCGCCAACTGCATCCTACACATGTTTGATCAAATTACTTCACCATTTCTGTTTCGTTCATAAAAATACTGAACTGTGCACTGTTTCCTAACATTCAGGAGGCTAGTACAAGTGGATTTTCTCAACAACTAAATTCAAGGGACCGGTGAGAAAACGCTACGGGAGCAATAAAAAAGATCGAAGTAGTGAAGAAGATTGCTGTAGAAACAGATTTTACCTTTACTTCAAAATGTACAAAAATTATCTGCTAATTCCTTGAAAAAATTCACAATATTTTTTAAAGTTTCTTGCATCGCCAATACGGACTGAAAATTAATTTTAAAAAACTTTTCCGGTGTTACAATTAAAAAGTCAAACAAACAAACCAAATGCAGCTTCTAAATTGTATAATCTCCCGGCGCAAAAATTGGCCTTACATTTTCAGGGACACCCGGTCTTCAATTGAGTTAGGGAAGACTTGATAAGTAAGGAACACATCTTCCAAGTGGATTTGCATCAAAATGAAGTAAAACAAGTTGCCAACTGGGCGGAAGCACGTCAAAGGCCACAGTGTTGAGTGTTGGTGAGGAACCCCGGGCACGACCCAGACTGGTTTTCATGCCACACAAGAAGCTCTGGTCATCTAGGGCTCCGTTATTGTATGCGTCCTTCGATCTGCACATCAAGGCACTGCCGCCAACGGCATCCTACACATGTTTGATCACATTACTTCACCATTTCTGTTTCGTTCATAAAAATACTGAACTGTGCAAAAAGTCAAACAAACAAACCAAATGCAGCTTCTAAATTGCTATTAGAGGGCCGCGTTTTTAACCGGAATGTAAAAGTCCCTGTGGGCCAGAAGTTAACTCAATCCCTTCTGAACTATTCATTCCTTGTGTAGAAGGTTCACCTAAACGTAGTTTTACTTCATTTTGTCTTTACTCAGGTTATATATGAAAGAAGGAAAATTATACTCACAGTACACTTGAGTCCTTCCAAGTAAGCTGCGCAAATCACGTCATCTGCAGTGAAATTGAACTTTTTCGATGGACCAAACAACTCCACAGGACAATCCATGATTCTATAATGCCCAAAAATATGCTCCACTCGTCCAACTTTCGTGGTATCATTCCGGAGTGACACCAAGACTGCCTTGTCCCCTGTTCATTCCAATTTTCAAAAGAGGTGAACAGAAACTCAAATTATCTCAAATTTGAGGGATTTTGCACTCTATGATTAAATGTCAATTCATTCATCCGTTCCTTTTAATTTCCATTAGATTCCATTGATTTTCATCCGATCAACAAATTTCGACTGCTTATATCAATGTACGTATTCATGATTTGCTTCATCAAGTACAGTGGTTTTCTTTCTCGTCTACCAGCATTTTGAAATATTATTGGCGAATTTATACAGCGAAGATTATAATTATTTCCTATCACGATCACACATGAAGCTCAGAGTTTCGGTCAGTCAATGCCACCCATTTTCTCATTATCAAGCTTCCCGTGCAGTGAAATGGTAATCCAGCAGTATTTGGACAATTCAATATCTCGAAATTTTGAAACAAAAATTATCCTGTCATCCAGACATAGTGCATCCACGGCAACACTTCTAGAGTAACGTTTTATAAACTCTTATCAAAAACGTATTAACATCTGTTAGACTTTAGGTGATCGAACCCACGTAGTACTTCTCGAAACCCAGGGTGACATAACTAGCGGTTTCGTAGGATGAAATGCGGAAAACATCGATATATAGACAGCGTTAAAGTCTATCAAAAAATTGAATTAAGTTAACTAACTCTTTGCGCAAAAGCCTGTCGTTCTGGAATATGTTAGGCTTTATAACCAATGGTAGACTGTGATTCAGTAAGCAGATCGGAGTACTTTCTAAGAAAAGGCCTTTTCAAGAATGATCCTCACCATCCTTGATGATCATTTTCGGGAAATTAGCAGGGAATATGAAATTCTTCCTGGGTATTCCGAAAAGGTTCAGCAGAGCAACAGATCCGTCAGTTGAACCCCGTGATGCAGTTCTTGGCGTCACTTTCGCCTTGCTGCTTCTGAATCGCCAAAGAATGCACAAATATTTGAGTCAATATTTTTTTCTTCAAATTTACCGACAATGAAATTACTTGGAGACTTTGCGGAAAAGCCAATTCTGGTCGTACACAGACACACGGGCGACTCGAAAGTTATTCTGCGATCCCTCGGTGTTCTTCGTTCGGTCAAAGGCAATCTGCGGGCACAAAATAACACATTTATGGAACTACAGTACACGCTGCACTTTTCCACTAAACAAATTTCGTTTTTAAACCGTGGTGCGGCCTGTATAATCGACCCGAGAATAGGCCACATCATTCGTTTTAAGAATGCGGCCTTCGTTTGATTTTTGCTTGAATTCGTTATTCGCGACTAGGCCACATTAGCTTAAATTATGCGGCATATTTTCCAACTTGAACTTAAGTCACACTTGGAAATCGCAAGAAAAATGTCAGTTCCGCTACTTAGGAAAGTTTGCTCCTTTCTTCTTCACCAAACTTTGTACATTATTATAATAATTTACCGTTCATGCAACCAAAATATTTCAGCGTACTATTATATGAAATATTTCAAATGTCCCGAACAACAATGCTAGAGTAAATCAAATTGAATGAAAATGGAGGAACAAGTTTTCACAACTAAATTGAAGCGAAAAATCAATATAGTGATAAGTTCTTCAAAACTTTTACACTGCGAAAATTGAATCGATATTTCAGAAGCTAAAATCTGGGTATCCAACATTCATAATCGAGGAGAAAAAAAACTTCCGTTTGAATGAAATTGTCACCTCGCTCTGCAAATTTTTTTATAGCCCATCTTTACTCAAAATTAAACATTGAAGAAAAAAAATTCCATTCAAAGGTGATGTAAATGCAATTATTGTACATTGGTCAACGACATATTAGAAAGAAAAAAACTTTGAAGGCCAAACTTTGACGCAACCACATTACCATCAACTTTCGAGTGCAGAACACAATGCATGAGACATAGTTGACAAACTAATGTGTCATGGGGAAAATGCAGATAAATTTTGAATCACTCCCTCACTCACTTTATGACATTGGAATTGACTGAGTCGTCCTAGGGAATTCTTGCAGCATTCCGCCGATGTAAGAGCGTAGTAGTGATGCACAAGGACCCCAACGCAATGCAGAGTGTTCTTGAAGTCCTCCGTGTCCACTACACCCATGAACTGATAAGGTTCTTCAATTAAGAATAGGAAACATAGGCGAATTGAGAATTTATTAAAATTTTAAACTTTTCAAGATAAGCGAATAATTTCAAAAGTGATATTCACCTGTCTCAAGCCTCGCGGCTGTTGAATTCAGCTTGTCTTCTGAAAAATACAACCGAAAACATATTTTCATTCGATTTTTTCAATCCAACGAATAGTAACACCCTTAATAAAAGTATTTTCAAAATCAGTGTAAGTATTCTTGATTTTTTAGGGAAGTCACCTTGTGCTGAAAAACCCTTCTTTTGATACGTCAATTACACATAATTCGAATGATTAATCAAACTCAGCTATTTTTCTGGGATTTTCTTCATTGGATTACACAGAAGCTTTCCAAGTTTACGTAGACCTGCTTTTGACCCTTCTCATGGATTTTCTAAAATGTTTCAAGAAAATTATATAGCTGTACAGTAAAAACTTGAAGCATAAATTTCATTTAGGAAAAGCACGAATGAATGGACGGCAATTTCATGAATTAGAGGGATTTAATTTTTTCAATGCAGGTGCGCTCCCTAGAAAAAAATTCACGGGAATGTAAAAAATAACTTCAGAAAGAATTTTATCATCACATGGGGTGAGAACTCTATGGGATTAAAACTTGAATCGTTATACAGAGAATACCGTTCTAGCCAAGATGGTTTTAGAGAGAGTCCACATGTATTGCTACAAGGCTTCTAGCTTATTTTAAACTGAAATCTTCCGGGGAGAATATGCGATCCACAAAAACATTCCCATTTATTCTTGCTCTGTGAGCATTCAATGGAACACAATTTAAGGAAGTTCGCAAATTCTTTTTGCAAGCAAAAACAAAAAATCGTGAATGTGAGTTAAAATTAAAGACATAATCAAGTTTGAAACTAGATTATTATACAGTACAATTATTCCGCTGAGAAAACTTTTGGTACCCCGAAATACGTGTTGTTATGAAAAAATTAGCTATAACCTGATTCACTGTAATGGGATTTCACTGCAAATGTAAGCATAGCTATGATTTATTGAACAGAGTCCTTATCTAACTTCCTGCTGTAATGAGTACCTGATTAGATCTTCGTCACAGTACAACACATGAAACACCAAAGAGTTCCCACAATATTTGAGCGAATTTATTAGTTGAATGGTACAAACCTTCCAGAGTGTGTTTTGTTATCTTGTTTGTGATCCAGTCCAGGTAGAACCCGACCCTAGTATAAACCCCAGGCGCTTGTGGCAAAGCACAACCACTGCCATATGATACAATGCCACAAACATACGCGTCTGGACCAGGATGAGTAACTTTAGGAGGTGGATACTGATTTTCAAGGGCTGCAAAATTGCTTGGTTCCAGGGTCTGATTTTGGTTCATGGAGTCATTGCTCACTGGATTCTGGAAAGAAATCGAGTGATTTTGTTTCATGAATGCAAGAATGGAATGAACATCAGCGATTCATTAAAATTCGTACACTTTCTTATGGATTCAAACAAATGCTGTCATTCTTGTTTTAACCTTTCATGGTTGCATTGATTACTGCACATCATCCACAATAGGGACTGAAAGGAATGAAAACTCAGGGAAAAATTAATAGTCATTGAACAACATTCAAATTCGTCCAAGAAAATGTTCGCGCATGCAAGAATCTACGTTGTTGAGAAGATTCTGTTTTCATGAATTATTTATCATAACAACATCTGTTAATGGTTCCAGAAAGAAACACCACAGAAACAATGCTGTGAAGTCTTGTTACATCGAATCGAAAATTCATTAAAACAAAAGGATCTTTCCGTTTGGGTTTCCCTAGCTGTTACCTCAATATTTATCAGGCTTCGAGAAGTTTTCATTTCTGAATCAATAATTTCTGCTCATACAAGATATCCAAATCTCATTCTTTAAAATAAAATTGTTGGTTACTTCGATAAGCACATCTGTTGGAGCATTTTCTGGGGAACATTTGTTCTTGTTGGAGAGACACATTTCATTTCTGTATTATGATGGGGACTCGGTCATTTTGCTTGATAATCTTCTCATATTGCGAGAAAAAATGAATCTGAAGAAGTCAACATTTTACTTAAGAAAAATTCCGAATTTGTTGAGCCATGTTATTTAAAATTTCACATTAGGTAATTAAAAGTTTCTTTAAACAAGATTTCATTTCACTCAAAATTAGTTCGAGACTCAAAGTTAATATGGCTTGCTTGGCCAAGCATTCAACGTTCAACCCATGCATTTTTGGTAAATATCAAACATGAACATTTGATTCTGACAATCTTAGGCTGAACACAGCATGGGCAATCTAGATTTTTCCGTGAGTGGACTTCTCGCCGGAGCTCACATGTGAGCTGCCGAATTTACGCTGCTCCCCCTTCCCCCTGCCTCACTCCCTGAACCCATCACTCTCTCTTTGAAGAAAAATCATGAGAGACTTCAGAAGGCCTGTTTGAATAGGTATAAAAAGTGTAGTAGGAGAAGTACTATCAACAAATATAATCAATATTCATTTTTATAAACCTTATGGCTTTACTGAAGGTTCTCTTTTCATTACTCTGATTATTCCATTTCATAAATACTTTACTGTACCAATACTGATATTTTGAAAAAGTCATCACTGGAAAACAGGGAATCAATCAATGAAGCAATATTAGTAATTATGAACTCAAATTATGCATGGTTGTGAACTCTATATAAATCATGAATATTTCACATCAAAAAATGATATTTGGAAAACTTCATAAGGTATGCATTTATATCATACAAATTTCTAGTTTGAATTGTTAGAAACAATTTTGATGTCCATATAGGAAGGGCAGCATTGAGAATGAATAAGAATAAATACAATATAAGAACCCTTTAATAGCAAATTTAATTCAGACAATTTCTCATTGCATGTACTCAACTTTTATAATCAGATTAATGAAAAGAGAACCTTCAGTAAAGCCATAAGGTTCATAAAAATGAATATTACTTATATTTGTTGATAGTACTTCTCCTACTACACTGTTTATACCTATTCAAACAGTCCTTCTGAAGTCTCTCATGATTTTTCTTCAAAGAGAGAGTGATGGGTTCAGGGAGTGAGGCAGGGGGAAGGGGGAGCAGCGTAAATTCGGCAGCTCACATGTGAGCTCCGGCGAGAAGTCCGTCCACCAGATTTTTCATCTTCATGATATATGTAATTTTGATTTAAAATACTGTTCTGTAATCCATACTCACCAATTTAATAGAGATTTTTTTTATGATAAGGGGAAAATTTGAAAAAGAGAAAATACCATTTCAGGGCTGCAAACCAATGGTCCACCAGAGTCTCCCTGACAAGAGTCCTTGCCACCCTGGTAGAAACCAGCACAGAGTTGGCTTTGCTTCACTACATAGTAGAATTGACACAATTGGATAGGTATTAGTGGCACCCAAGCCCTGTGGAGAATTGCCGGAGAAGAATTCGGATCCTGGTAGATTGTTCTCCCCCAGCCAGACACCAGAGCATATCCTAAAGTTAAAATCAAATTAAAACAAAGCCATTCAAATTTGTGCGGAAGTATTGTAAAAAATAATTGTTTGACAGATACAAATACCCAAAAGCTGTTGGTTATTCAGCATTTGGTGTGAAGAAGAAAAAGTTACACAAGTCCTTGTCATAAAAAGATTCGGCTGCGTCTCAAGAGATTTTACCTCAGCTTATTGTAGGTCTCAGTTTAAGAGGCTTTTCGAAGGAACTGGGTACTTTTATTTGACCACTACCAGAGACAATTTATTGGAAAAAGTTTAGTTTCCTCTTCTTCAACAGAGTATGAAGGTCCATATTTTTTTCGGAAATTTATTTCATTTTTCCTGAAAAAATAGAAAATAGTTTAGCTTGGTACATCAGGTTGATTTTTTATTTGTGAGTACTGTACGTGGGCAGACATGTTTTTTTTTTTAAAATCCAGACTCAACCGCTCACGGGTTGAAACCATCCTCATGCAATTGATTACAGGGTCAAACTTCACTGAATGTATTCAAAATTACTTCAAATGGTTTCATGAATACCCGAATTGCTTGCTGGGTATTTGTCCATTGCCGTTCAATTTACCCACACACAGAGAGAGATATGGAATACCATACCTCGTGATTCTTTGGAGTTCAAAGGCAAGTTGATGTAGCCAACATGCGCAGTTACCCGAGCGTGTCCATCCAACATGACCAGCGCTATGTCATGAAGAAGACTTTCCGAATTGAAAGCTTCATGCACATAATATTGCTTGATCTTAAAACGCTGCTCATCGGCCTCAGGTGTCAGTCTGTCATGGTCACCAACAATTACCTAGAGCGAGTGGTTGAAAGAAATGGGAAAGTGAATTGGATGCTCACCTTTGACGAGCGCTAATTCAAAATTGGCTAAATAAGGTGCGCATTCATGTAGTACTATGGGTGATGTGTTCACGGATATTCGCTGTACATAGAGGCACTGTTATGCAAATTTTTTTTGGCATGTTGGATCCCTTCCTCATAGAATTTTTCAATCAACTTCAAATAAGGGTAAGTATGTAAGTATGTATGTAAGTATTCCTTGGATTGTTTGCCAAAAAAAAAAAGGGAACAAGAGAAGTTATGTACAGCAGTTTACAGCAAAGCTGCACAAGTTTATTTTACCCATTTCAAGAGGATATTTTTCGGAAAAGCCTTCAAGGCATGAAAAGCAATTTTCTATGCTTTTAAAATATTTACTTCGAATTATTAAAAATGGTAGAGCCCCAAGGGTGGAAAGTAGGTTTTCTATTTTCAGCAAGGGTGGCACGAATTAGAAAACGCTTCAGAAATAGGAAACTGAATCCCTACAATTATGCACTGCAATTAACTCCAAGATATACGGTACTTTTTCAAGGCTGCGACGTTTGCGAAACTTACGGACTTAGGCGTGCTTTCCAGATATTGATTATAGTTGCAGAAGATAGCAAAATAATTCAGCAACACAGTATTTCATGTGATGCGAATCTCGTCACTTCAAAACTCAATTCATTGTTAGAATGCGTTTAGAGAATAAAACGGGGAAAAATTTGATTCTACCTTAAGAAATGATAATTTTACCTGCATTCCAGAGTGAAATGCGGGAGAACAATGAGCAGCAGATAGAACCCATCGTGAGGAAATCAAACTCCCTCCACAAGAAATCACAACCGCATCTTCGCTCTCAGATTTCTTCGATGCAAATGCTACTTGATATGGCAGCTCTCCTGAAAGAAATGAACACGAAAAATCACATCCTTAATTTCTTTCAGATGATATGCTTCAAAAATGCATCCAACATTCCACAGAAGTGGTCATGGCAACAGATAGATGTCAGCTGTCACTCCTGATGTTCGATATTAGCTTTTTCGATTCTGCAACTCCTCAACAAATCCCAAAGCATTCAGAGAATTATTATTTGATCTTTTTATCCACAAATATTGTACATGAAAACAATTCCATGGGACACTGATTACCTTTGATGACTTCAGTTCCTCCAACAATTTTCTCCTCTGGCCATGCACTTCCACCGGAGTTCACAGGGTTGTGAATCAGGTTCACAATCCTATCCAAATTCTGGTTGAGGATTGAATCAGAGCTGCTGGTCGGTGACGCAGGCATTCTAATGTTGGGTGTCACCACACTGTGCCCTAAAAATAGGCATATTTTTTGAACACAGAAGTTCAAGGACCCATTTTCCCCGTAATTCACAATACAGTGCACGACTGAACAGTGCTTAAAAAAAGCAGTACAGTATACGGATTGATAGTCTGTAACTTTAAAATGCTGAGAATGGCTTGGCCAGTTCCAGTACTGATTTTTTGCTTGAATGAATGGCAGATCTGTTTCTCGTAATGGCACACCAATATGCTTTACAGCAAGTTATAGTCAAAAATATGTAAGAAAATTTAATTTTAACGTTTTTTTTTTTCGTTCAACAACGATTTCACAGTATTTCACAAATCTGGTTCAGTGGGTAAAAGTCCAGAATTGTACACTATGTTTCAAGGCCTGAGCCATTTCTTTCTTTAAAAAATACTAAGTTTGAGAAAAATACACATACAAGTCACAATTGAACTTCAAGTTTGTTGATCATCAAATAAATCCATATTTAATTTAATATTTTTTGATGAGTTTATGTAAAAAAAAATAAGGAAGTTTTCGATGGTGCTTTTTGAAGTCAAATTTCAATTCGAATTCTTTTCCACTGTCAATGACAGTTTTACACGAGAAACTTCCTTGTGTATCAGTGTACACGGGTAACACGGGAAAGTCTTTCAGGAAATTTCAAATCGCATTGAACTTCAATGAATCTACGAGAAATTAAAATTAGGGATGTTTTTGATTCTGGGAGGTTTAACCTGGCTATGTTCAACTATTCAACAAAGATATTCTTTACTGTTATGACTAACAGTAAACCAACCTGAACTTGGTTAGGTTCACTTCTAACCAACCCAACAACAAGAAATTTCTCTATTTTCTATATTTAAAAATTACTCACCTCTTTGAGCGAAGAGGAAAACTTCTAAAAAAATAATTAGAAATTGTCCCATGATTTTCTTGCTTTTTCCGGCTCCTCGAGGGATTCTCGTATTCTAGACGAATCCACAAAGGCTTGAAATAAAATGCCTTCAAATCAGGAATACGAATTACAGGCGTTCCACTTCACATTTTTTGGGCTGCCATGAATTAAGGCAGTGCGTTGAAAGCGACGACGTGAGTGTCAGACTGCTTCCAAAGAAAAAGGGAAGGAGATCAGCTTATTATTCATTTTTTTTGGAGAAAAATATCATCGTCGCAGACGCTTCACATGATGGAAAAGCCAAACTTGCGAGGGTGTTGATTCGGATCCGAATTCAAACTGAGGAATCTTCCTGGAGTCGGTGCATTTGGGCAGAAGATTAAGGAGCCGGGTAAAGTTCCCGCGAAGGCAAGGAACATGTTTTCGAAAAAAAAAAAATGAATGGCATGAGATCATCCACAGAAGTTCCATTTCAAAAATTGCTCGATGGGTTTTGTGAGAATCAGCAAGTTAAGCACCTCGAGTGGCTGAAAAAACATGTAACCTCAACCATCTTCTGATTCCGGGTGAAATTTTAATATTGCACGAAAAAACTACACAAAAATTCCATTTATGACCTAAATTCAATTGATCGCTGCTTATTTGTCTGTTACAATTACCATCTGCCATATTTCAGCTGCTTTATTTCTCCAAAACTTCATCTCTGATCGAAGATTCCAGTCGATTTGTCCAAGACTCCAGATTTCCCCACCAAGTGACTTACCTGACACGTGAGGTGAGTCAACTCTTGATTGAAAACTCGACACTAGTATTCTTGTCAAACAAAAAGAAATGTTTCAGTTGAGTAAAAATGATAGTTTCCACAACAATGGTTTGAACCCAATTTTCTGATCTGTCGAAAATGGTACGAGGTTTTCCAACAGATCAAATTCGGCATCTTAGCGTGGAAGCACAAATACAACGCCGACAATGTGAATAGTTCCTGAAGCAATTTTGCCACCTGATAACAGTGAATTCACTTGAACAATAAAAATGAAAAAATTCTCTGGAGTCAAGAAAAAAAAATTATGCCACTCTTATTAACCCGTTTAGAGAACAATAATTTTTTCAGGACCTCGTTCGGGAATCAGGAGTGAATTTGACATTCCAATGCATAACAGTACTCAAATTAGAGACTTCCCCTTGGAGTATGCAAAGCCTGTTGAATAAGACAATTGAAATTAATTTCAATTTTGAAATTTCTTTGAACTCAACTCAGGCTCGGGAGACCAGAGAAGGTCAATGAAGTAAGGAGTGAACCACAGTCAACATTACTACAAGTGTTGCCTAAAACTTCTAGAAATCCGCTTTATTCTTACTTTCTTACGTTGAGGACTTTTTCCAAAAATTCCCCCGGGAGAAGAAGTTTTCTCACAAAGGCTTACCTCGTTTGTTGCCAACGTTCTAAAAAGAGTGAAGAGAAAGCCCTCTCGTTCTGCACAGGAATAATGCATTTCCATCACAATCCGCAGGATTTTCCCGTTTCCAAAAGTTTGAAACACACGTCAAGCAGTTCAACACAGCAACAATTTTCAAACAACGTAGTAGCTTTCCTTGGCATTGAGGCAACTCAGAGATCCGTATGCTGTTGAGCGAAATATTTCAGTTTCTCTTCAGGAGTCGGAATGATCTGAAACGAAAAAAAATAAGGTTTAGGCAATAAAAGGAAGAACTACTCTCACATTGAAAAACGGCTTGACAGAGAGAGACCATGCAGAAATTTGAAGCTCGCATTTCAACCCAGCAACATGATCACGTTTAACGTAGCTTTCACTTTTCTGAAATGTTCCCTCCGCATACAGAAATTCCAGAAAATGTCAAAATCAATTACTCGGTGATGTGGATCAACAAGAAATGACGGACTGTTACTAAAAAAAATGCTTTCAAAATATAATTGAAAATCTCCAATTCAAACTCAAAGGAACCCGAGAACAAGTTTGACTTAGGGTGTTTTGAGCAAGATAAACTAGCATTTTTTCAGGGGAAAAATGAAGAATCATATGAAATAAAAATTAACGATCTTTCGGGCCTTGAAGTGTTGGGTAAATGAGTTATCAGGATGCTGGATCATGTAGGCCACGGTTCATTTGCCCGAAAAGTCACTCAATTCTTTCTGAAAAACATTAAGTTAGAACTTCGTTTCTGTTATCTTTCCTGGATCTCCAGAATAATGACCTAAAAAGTTCATAGAGGTTCAAAGGTAATTCGGACAGGGACTGAACAAAAACTCGACATACGGACGTTTAAGTTACGAAGATTCAACTTCATCAAAGCAGAATCAGAAGTAATCTCTCAATGAACCCCATGACGCAAGCATGAAAATCATTTGAAACCTGCGATTCGAAAATTAGTCGATTTTCTTTCCCCGACGAAAAAAGCGCAATTAATTAGAACGTCAGAATTGAATGACTTACTGTGGCTCCACCTGGTTTCCAGCCAGCAGGACAAACTTCTCCGTGTTCATCTGTGAACTTGAATGCCTGCACCAGACGGAGAGTTTCATCCACGCTACGGCCAACGGGGAGATCATTCATCGTAATCTGTCTCAGGATTCCCTTGTCATCAATAATAAAAAGGCCCCTGTAATTAAATGCAACATCAGTCAAGAATATTCGTTGCTCCAAACGTAAGCAATGATTCTGGCAGTATACAAGACTCACTACAAAATCAAGTAAAGTTTGATTGAAACGAACGATATTCAATAAATTCACTTCTTGATCGTAGCATGGCTTTGAATCAATCACGTACATGTCAAATCAAGTCACTTCACTTCATCCGCAAACGTCCACATTTCCTACAGTAATTCCAATAATTGAGACAATATTTCACGAGAAACGCCTGAATACATCGGCTGACATCGAATAGCACATTTAGCATTCATCACTTTTGAAAACTTGACTTATCATTCCCAAAAACAGGGTCTATAAAAATGTGATCATAAGTCAATTATTCTTGGTGATCTAGAAGGGGTTTGACTAACTTTAAAATCAAAATGTTTTCATATCACATAACACCAGATTTCCCCTTCTGCTCATTCATTGAGTCTCGCTCAACGCAATTACTCTCAAGAGTAGCCTCGACTTAGTTGTACAGTAATAGGATATGATACGGTACTGCTTTGCAACACTAATGACGGAACTTTTTTTTTTCAACATGCACAAAAAATCCGCTATGCGAGGAATCCGTTATACGGAGGAATGAGCTGCAATATTTCGATTGAATCCCTCGTCAAATTGCTTCACCAGGAATTTTAGAGTACGAATTGCATCAACATTTTTCTTTTTCAAGCCCCACGGAAATAAATTTACGCTTGTAGTTTCCAGGACTCACCTCAACGCAATACCCATGTCATGAAGATAAACCCCGTAGTCTTTGGCAATTTGGTGCGTGATGTCCGAGAGCAAGGGTATCTTCAGTCCCTCCAAACCTCCCTGGGTTCTCGGAGTCTTCACCCACGCCAAATGAGTGAAATGAGAGTCCACAGAACAAGCCACCACTTCCACACCCATCTTGCGGAAATCCTCCACTCGGTCGCTGAAGGCCACAATCTCCGTAGGACATACAAAAGTGCTGAGGACGATAAAAAATATGCATTATTCAAATTGAAAGCGTTAACACACCACTATAAATAGGGACTAAAGAAATAGCCACCTTGGTAGCTTAGGACACGTATTGCTTCGGAAAAAATGGGCCTACACGCAGACTCTACGTAGCTTAGGACACGTATTCCTTCAGAAAAAAATGGGCCCACACGCAGAATCTTAATTCCTACCCGAGTACTCCTGGCTAGTGAAAATAATTTATCGTAGTACTGTACAGTACCTTACAAGAAGAATGTTCTTAAACGAGGGTGGTTCTAATGCCGTTCATAGTCACGATAATTTCTCGCATAGGTGAAAATCGAAGAACGGATTTTCTCCAGACATGAGAAACATGATACAGTACATTATTCTACACAACAGATCTTCAATTTTTAAACTCGATAAATTTTCAGCGATCAGTGAAATGAGTGGAAAACTCTGGCTCCAACAGGAAAGTTCTCCCTTCGCCTTTTGCAGCGGATCGAAAAAAAGATCTTTAAAATCTAAAAAATGAACAGCGAACGCTTTAGACTTCATTGGAGATAATTCTGATTCATCTTTTATTTTCTTCGACAGCCATTGCTTGCAGAAGTGGTTAGTATTAGAAAGCTTCGAAAAAATTGAACAAAACCAGTGACTCAGGTATACCTTTCACCGAATAATTTCCTAATAAGGATGTCCCCTGATTCAATTTTAGAAAAAAGTGATCCGTAAGCTCCTAGCTGACGACGGAAAGCCGGAATGATGCTGTAATTCTTAAGCACCATACTTCAACTATTCCGATGTGAGACACTCTTAATATTTAAATTTAACAATACTGCACACGACAAAAATTGGAGCTCAAGTGATGTAGAAATCAATAGAACTATCAGTCTATATTCAGATTTCGTGGTTTTGAAATTCAATCTCGAAAATAGGTCAGGATTTTTTTTCCAAGATCCGCCCAGTGAAAGGGCGTTCGAATTATTGAAAAATACGGGGATTCATATTATCCGAAACAATCGTTCAGATCATCCCGTGCCTTGGATTATTTCGGAAAAATGCTTCACCTCACAATTTCTACTATGGTGCTTCGATGATAGAAAAAAACAGAACTGAGAGCAAAGATGTTCATAAACTCGAATTTGTGACACCTTCAAGCGGCGAATGAGGGGATCTAAGTGAAACTTGGAATTGATACCATCTTTAATACGAGTAAGCGTGGATTTTTCATTAACCCAGAAAAATCCCTAGTGAAAAACTTACAAATCGAGCGGATAGAAGAAGAAAACGATATATTTTCCTCTGAAATCCGCCAAAGAAAGCTGTTTGAACTGGCCGTCAACGACTGCTGTGCCTTCCCACGATGGCGCTGGTTTGGAAACTGCCAAAAATTACGAAATAATTCAAAAAAATGAGATGATAATCACCACATAAACAGATTACAGTTAACGAACATCACTCTCAATGGGATTAAATAACTAGACGTTGGAATTAGCGTGTTTCTCCAAAAAAAAGGCAAAAATAGCGTAACTCACTGATAGCTTTGCTGAATTGCAATTCATGACCTGAAGCTCGACCCTGCTGCTCGTGCGGAAAAACACTTTCCCCGGGCAAGGAATGACACATTTCACCAGCGGCAGTCCCTAAGCAGAATGCCAACCATAACACAACTCCTCTCAGCTTCTCCATCTCGAGAGGTTTTCTTTTCCTGCGAAAACCCTCAACAGTGTTGAATCACTGGAAACAATCATCATCCCCGAAAAAAAGAATGAAGACACAATTTAATAATAAAAATAGTAGGATTCATCCATTTTTCCTCTGCGCGGCCTACCACAGGATTTCACACAAAACGCGTTCCCGTTTTTATCACGACTGTTTTTTTTATATGAAAAAGAAACAAACCACGGAACTAGATACAATTCATTTTCAAGCGGGGATGAAGCACTCAGTCAGTTGCAGGCTCGAAGGTGTAATGAGTGGCTCCAGTGTCCGGGAACTGCCTTGGCATGACCGGCATCGGGTAGTAGCTGAAACTCTGAAAAATCAAACCAAAACCAAGAGATCATTTGAAAAGCATCGATTTTGAAGCAGAGATTCTCGGACTACAAATTTATAGGGCGAATACTGTATAAGAAATAAAAATTAAGCGTACAACAGATTCGGGTAAAGAGCCATTTCTTCATTCAACATTTCAACTTTATTTTCAGCGCTCTTCACTAATTACGCACAAGAAAAAAAAAAAACCGGGAAATTTTAGAGCATGAAATTTCTTCTTTTTCAATATAACGCGAACAAAACTAATCTGGTTCAACCAAAATCGTATTGATAATTTTCGTGATGTAGAATAGTGTACACTGATCTGAATACAGTTGAACCTCAAGTCGAACTACGAGGGACCAAGAAAAAAAAATCGAATTAGGGAGGTTTTAAGCAAGGGAAAAAAGCTCCACTGTCAAGGAGAAAGAGCGAAAAATTACAAGAAATTTCAATTGGTGATATTCTAGGCCTTCAATTGCATCTTAAATGAGTTGAAAGTATGCTGAACTTCGAAGCAACGGTTCATTTGCCCAAATATCTTCTTTCAAAAAAGTTACACTTTGAATGCTTTCATATTTCCAGTGTGAATAAAATTAATAACCGAAAGGCATCCAGAAAAAACGAGTAATGGAGATTTGAGGGCAAAAGCCCTCAAATAGGGGGGGTTAGGGAGGTTTTTAATAAATTTTGCTCAAGGGAATTCACAAAGGGACTTGAAAAAAAATAATCAGACCAAGGAGGTACACTATTCGACTCATACGGAAGTTCACATGTATTCTTCTCATTTAAACGAAGAAGACGCAGAATCGGGAAAAATGGTGAAAACTCGGTCGAGCACTATTTCCACTGTTTTAATTTTCCTCAGGTTATACTCACGTCAAAATAAGAGATAATGACGAAATAGGACACGATAGAAATGATGCATGTGGTCCACATCTTGCGGTACGAGAAACGCGGTTTCACGGTGATGCTCAGCCTGTCTGCGCCATACGCCTCGTAGTCCTTGTACAACGCTTCCCCGTAGTTAATCTTGTACACGTCATGATCCCAGGGGTAAAACGGGTCTCTCGCGTCTGTTGAAACCTGTTTCAAGAGAACATATTTCAACCGTTATGCGCGATTCTCCAGCGCAGAAAGCAAAATCATGATACTTATCAAGTCCTCTTGATCAGGCATCACGGAACGATTCCCTGATCAAGTTTCCGCTGAAAACCGGTTCCTGCGAAACTCCACGTCAATATTTCGCTTTTTCATCTTATGCTTTCGAGGGACATCTAAAATTCATTTCCCAATCTCTTTTTTTTTGTGCAGAATATTTGAATTTGACTATTTTTCAATTGTATCCATAATAATAACTTTTTATAAAACTTGGTCCAAAATTTCCCATTAAAAGCAAGTATAATACACACCTAATTAGTAAAAATTTTCGAAAAATGTATAACCGTCAATGCCGCACACCCCAATTTCTTCTCACAATTTGAGAAAAAGGGCGTCGTAGTTGAGGTAATATGGCATTTGGATAAACAGAAAAAACCTGAACTAAATCCATATTAACTTAACCCAAGCTTAACTATCAACCTACAACAATTTTATCCTGAAAAACGGCATTACTACACGATTATTTTTTCTCTGTAAGTGTGAACCCGAAGATGGATGTCACCGAAAAGCGAATAATGAAAAGTCCGGGAATTTGTGAGAGGAGTGGAACCGGTTTCCAGTATAAACTCTCGAATATTCCCTCAGGACACATCCCCGAAATCCGAAAGCAGCGAAGTAATGCACAGTACACACCTAGACAAGAAACTCTGTGGCCTGGCATGAAGTTACAGAACAGTATTTTATTCGGCTCCGCTAAGTATTTTCTCGTAATGGTACAATAGAATATAAGTCGAACAGATTATCTGCGCAAAGATAAAATCAATTGGCGTAATTACCGGCGGTAAATCGGGATAATCCCCGAGACAGCGATCACCCTCCGGATACGGCTTGTAATCCTCGGGTTCGAGATTGTATTTCTTGGCAGCCGCCAATCGTTCTTCAGGGGTTTTCGGGTAAGGACCCGGCTGCCATTCGTAGTTCCAGTGCCCTGCGTTTCGCACTGCTCCCACAAGTGGCCTCAGCTGACACAGCAGCTTCACCGACGACAGTCTGGCCAGGGCCATCTCACCGGCTTCAGGCCTCTCGCCAATTTACACGCTCCGAGTACACAATTTACCACCACGTCTGCGGAGAAGAAAAAGCACATCATCACGAAATACACACACTGCTTTCAGGTCAGAATCGGAAACTTCGCTCGAAATCAAATGCTTCGGGAGTATGGGAACAAGGATCAAGTTTATGACACTGCCAAAAGTCTTTCCATGCTAGAGTGGAAGTCCACGACGGAGGTGAAGCTGACGGCTGTTCCTCTCAGTGACTGAGAAGATGATGAATTTATCTGAAAGAAAGAAAAAATGTCAATAATTGCTTAAACTCAAGCTGAATCTAACAAAAAACCTGTTACAGAAAATTTATTACAGTACATTACTTTGAAAAACAAACGAAATCAACATTTGTAAATTTAAAAAACCTTACGGAAAATTGAGATCCGCAACAACTCCAAACTCCAGATAATCCGTGCTTATATTCCAACTTGAGCATGATACATTCATAGAAATAAATTTTAATACGATCACTCACCTTCACGGCGACGTAGTCCCCAGGAACAGGTACCTTGCCGCCAGTGGCCAAGCTGATCTTGGGAAAGACTACCTTGGTGTTTCGTTCGTTTCTTCCAGCCAAATCCGCATCAGACCGCTTACTTTCCCCCTCCACCAGCACCAGTTGCAATTGATTTACTTGAGCAGCATTCAATTTTTCTGCACAACTTCGGAAGACAGTTTGCATTTCCACCAACCTCCGCTTCTTCACATTCTCCGCAACGTCGTCAGTTAATTTCCTGTGAGCGTGGGTTTTCTGTGAACAGAAGAGCGCAAAAATAATTAGCAGTTGAAAAATTTCGTTTCACTAGTAGTGCAAAATCAATGAATAGAAAAATGTATGCAAGCAAATACTAAACTTCTAAACCGATTCCTAGTTTCATCCTCATCGAATGTACAACTTGTAATTTCTTCCCTCTTCATGAACATAGAAAAGCAAAAACAGAAGAATCGTGACAGATTTCTCACCTCACGTAAGCTGTACGGAAAAAGATACGCGAAGTTGTATTTCACGGCCTCCATGAGAGTCAATGTATCTTGAAATTGCTCATCGGTTTCGCCGGAAAATCCGCAAATGAAATCCGAGCTCAGACCAATGTTAGGAATGAGACTACGGATATGATCCACGAGTTCCAAATAGGCTTCCCGTGTGTAACCTCGTCGCATCTTCTCCAGAATCTCGCTGTTCCCACTTTGCGCCGGAAGGTGAATATTCTTGCACACGTTCGGATTGTTTCTGATTACTTGGAGAACCTGATCAATTGGAATAAAAGGCGTTGCCATGATTCTCGCTGATAGATTATTCAACAAATGGAAAAATAAACACTCCCGCGAGACACGCCTATTAGAAGCTTGGAGCAGTCCCTTCAGAAAGCCTACGCCCCTACACTTCGCTTGGGCGTTTAACCCTAGCTAAAGGCGCTGAGCTCTGTTGTTGAGGCGTTTTGCTTAAGGAGGAAAGAATGGCTTGTAAACAGTCTTGAAGCCCTTCGCCAGCCTTGATTCCGATTTCACTGCATGCACGGAATTCTTGTCAGACCCAACGTCTCGGTAACTGTTGACATTTTGCCCTGAAATAGTGGAAGTCCAGAAAGCCGTCGATTACTTCACAGGATATTAAAAAAAACCTTTCGTTCAACTTCAACGCTTCAATTGCTGTGTGGAACATCGATTCAACGTCTGAAATGATCACCTAACCAAGAATAAATCCCAATTACCACATTCACGCGAATGTGAGCACCCCCAAGATTTCTCATGCAGAAATTTAAAATACCATAAATAGGCGTATCAAAGCACAGAATTTTCTGGTGCGAGGATTCTGACCTCCACGAACCTACTATTTCTGACGTTCAGCTTCTCCCCAGAGAAAGAAAAAAGGTGTCGAACAACCTTTGCTCTTCCCTTCAGTCAATGACTCATGCATCCTGAAAGTGCTCGAGGCTGACCATTTCTTGATTATTTTCAAGTTAAATTCCAGAATGACTGAAGAAAAGAAGTGCTTGATCATTTTGAAGGCCGCTAACAGGAAGATTTCCTGATAAAGACGCATATTTACGCGAACATACGAGCTAATATAATCACCCCCAGTCTTCGAGCTTCTAAAACTGGGAGAAGGGGGAGCCTAACTAAGTGTAAATACGGTATATGAATTTGCCAAATATTTAGGCAGATTTGAGAAATAATGCGGGCAATTCATTCAATGCTTACCTTCCAGGCCTCTACTCGTCCAGTGCTCGAGGAGTTATAATGACTACCATATACATTTTTAATGAGAACTAAATTATAATAACAAATGGCGTGGGAAGTTTTCTTCAAATTTTACGAAGAGTAATCAGGGAAGTGAGGATGAAGTTGTAAAACTAACCCAGAAGCGTGACTTCCTTAACGCCTTCATCCACCAGTCTCTCGACTTCCCGCAAAATCGACTCAATCGGACGAGATCGTTCACGTCCTCTCGTAAACGGCACAATGCAGTAACTGCACATGTTATCACAGCCTCGCATTATTGATCTAGAAACCCCACAAAATTTGAGATATAAAAACCGAGTTTGGTTAACTTGACAATCCAAATCCGCTTCAATCCACGACTCACACAAACGCGGTAACTGAATTAGCATCCAATCGAACAGTGGCCAAATCGGCGTAGGTTTCCTCTAGAGACAGAGCGACGTTCATGGCTTGATCACCAGCCTCGGCGACGGAGAGCAAACGAGGCAAGTCTCGGTAGGCATCCGGGCCACAAACAACGTCCACCAACCGTTCTTCGCCTTCCAGAAGCTTCGATTTCAACCTTTCCGCCATGCAACCTGCAAAAATTGCGAAGGTTGTCCCGACCCATGATGTGAAGCAAATCTCTCATGAAATACTCAAATCACGTAGAAATCGAAATAAAAAAAAAAAAATTATGATTCTTCCCTTCACACCTCAGCAAAAATAAGGTTAAGATCCCTTGGATCATAAATACGACTTCTTCAGTCTCTATAAAATCAGCTCACAGACAGAGGAAAATCAAGCACGAAAATTCCAACGCAACCGCTAGGGTTTTCATCAAAAGGCTCCTAAAACATGCTCAACGAGCGAATAAGAACTCATACGTAACAGAAATACGAATGAATTGTGCAATGACAAGAAATTAGAACATTTATCATAAGAAATTGACAACACTAGTGCCACAAGAATTCTTGAAGAGAGGAAAAAAAAGAAGAAAAAAAAAAAACCCCCTGCGGAAAAAGCAGAGTGGCAACTTAGCTGATTCGACAAAAAACCCTCACTGACTACGTACACAGAAAATGTAAAAAAAAAAATTAACGTGGCCATTCATTTTCCGAAGAAACAAACGGCTTTTTAAATTAACGGAAGAGTCCATTCACGATTCAGAAAAGAAACTCAATTGATCACTTTTCAGAGAATTTTGATTCAACGATTTTTTTTTCCAGCATTACGACCACGAATCCCAAAACGGGATCTCTTCGAAGGGAAAACACGTCATTTTAGCCACGGCTTTGAAAAATTTGCGAAACGACCATTAATACGAACCAAGAAGTGCGACACGACTGACGCTTTTCTTCTTCTTCCGCAACGCCGCAAGGTCTCGCAATTTGTTCCAAATCTTCGATTCCGCTCCTTCGCGGATCGAACAGGTAAACGGCTCTTCCGTAGCCGGCGTCCCGCAAAATTGTCCAAACGACATCCGCGTCGTTCACATTCATTTGACAGCCGTATATCTCGAAGTGAACTGTGGAATAGATTCATTAGTATTCGGATAGACAAAAGGAAAAAAAAATTATCAAGCTTCAATCTCTTTGACGTAATGATATAAAAATCTAGGCCATCCAATGGCCAAATTTTCCTCGCGGTCGAGTACCTCGTAATCATCAGTGCATTTCTTTCGGCGCCATTTCGATGGAAAAACAAGGCCGATGAGTAAATTTGCGTTTGTGGAAGTCTAATTCACACAGAGGAAACCATGTACTATAGAGGAAAGATAACTTAAATGTGATACAGAATTCAGGGAGATGATGGAGGAAGTAAATTACTTCGAAAAAAAAGGAAGCGCAGGAAAATCCACACAGTGTATGCTCGGATACATCAATGAAGACCTGATGGTAAAAATTCAATACGGTATGTGGCTCAACAGTAATGTTGGAATTTCTCTCTGATTAGTTAGTTTTTCAAAGGCAATATTACGATAGAAGAATTCGAGGGGACAACAGTATAGAATTTTCTCTCAGCCCGTAAAAAGGCCTAGTGTGTAAAAACCGAGCTATGAGAGTCATCATTTGGTCTCGTAGAAAAAATCAGTCGTATGTTATTACGTAGAGAGAACATCTTCCTTTTTGGCTAATCAACAAGACAAGCTTGAACCGTACACGTAAGCAACGAACAACACAAAGTCAACTATCCTTTCCACGATATACATAGAATAATTAAAAGAACAGTAGCATTCTCAAAAGAATAATTTCAGCAATCTGCGCTAATTCAGTGGAGAAAGATAGAAAAACAGGTTTCTGAACAGAAATATCAATGGAAATAACTTTTTTTTTGACAAAAAGCATCAAGACGTACCTCCAAGCTCGGAATGGTAGGATTTCCAATGAAGACGGAATTTTCGTCTTTCTGACGCCAGAACAAGATTACAGTCTTTCATGTCGAAGACCCCTTCGTTTGAAACTGACCGTAAATTCGGTCGATATCCTCCCTTTCACACTTACGATGATCACGAAGTTCTTTTCATGTCAAGTGAGATTCTCAAAGCCGTCACATAAGCATGTTTCTGTTCTTTCGAACTCATGCAACAGTTCGATAAGTTCTCGAACAATGCTTAAACTTCAGCACTGTTCTCTTCTTCCTCAATTGGAAAACTTAAGATTTTGAGAGTTTTCTGTTCGTGAACGGAAGCCCAAAGCTGCAGTTAAAACTATCCGTTCTCACGATAAAAAAAAATCACTTAGCAATTGAGTTGCCACATTCATTCTACATCCAAAAACTCACCGAACAACCGAAGAGATGCCGATGGATGCAAATAAGTGAACAGTTTCTCCCGACTCAAAATCTATCCGTAACCGGATTTCCACATACAGTACTTACTTAAATCGCTTCGCCAATGATCTGCAAGAATCTCAGTCTCTCAAGACTTTTATAGAACTCCAGATTTCTTCGTCATTTTTCAACATCAAGATTCTGATGCGAAAAAGTAGTTTCAAAACGCACTCCCGCCAAGAGAAATTTCGACAGAAAAAAATGTACTAGGGTTGTCCGACATGAACGTAGCCTTGGGTATTTTTGACGTAGGTACCACTGCAAATAACATTTCATGATGTAGGCTGTGGAGATCTGTCCTGGCAAATTTTTTTCTTCAGATTTTTCAAATAAAAATGCAATTTTGGCATGATAAGTGAACATTTTCCAGTTTTTGGTGCAGTTTTCCACTCAATCACAGGGTGCTAAAAATGTGTCCGCACAGCTAACAAATAGGAATTTTTACATCGTTTCACCCAATATGTTTTCGACATTAAAAAAAATTTTCATGTGATTATGTTGTTCACAACAAATGAGAAGTGAATTTTGCATTTTTCAAGGAGCAGGGGTTAGTTTCCAATTTTTCGTAGTTCCTCTTCAATAACAACATCCAAGGCCTAGTTTCTAGCAGGAATAATTTTCTTAATGCCTCAAAATTTCATGAAATTCAGTGTTTTCATTTTTGGTGTGTTAATCTTCTACCTCAAGGTCAAAAAGAAGGGTCTGCCCACGAAGTCCCATTAGATATTGTCCCCTACCCTGTTCCATTACGCGATTTTCTCATTTGCGCAGGTTCTGCTCCTCACTCTATTTTGCAACCAAAAAAACTAGCCATTTATTGGACAATACCCAGCAGATGGCACTTTTTTCACTCTTGAGAACATTTCGCCACAAAAAAGGGGTGTCAAAAGATGGCGTACCTGTCGGAAAACAGGAGAAAAAGCTGTCATCAGCCCCACAACCACGAATATCTGGGCAGTGGAAGACCAGGACTTCTAACTTTTGAAAATCACTGGCATCCTCAGTAAAAGCAGTCAGTACACAAGAAGAGCATATGTGGAGAAAATACTGTACTGTAGTCAAATTCCTACGGTATCCATGTGTTGATGATTCCAGTATCTGCATTTAATACATTTTCAGTTTGAAGATACCACAAAATATACTGTACTTCCTTTTATCGACATGGAAAATTAGTCAGCAAATCCGTCGGAAAGCCACCGACCTGAAATAAATTTTCCACCGTTCAAAAAGGATACCGTTAAAAATGGCAACACTGCCTGATTTTCCGAAGAAAAATGTCAATAGATTTTAACACGGAACAAACCCAACGTGAGGGTTTTTGACAGAGAAACGGATTATACACTTTCAGATCGAGTCGAGATGCCTACAACTGTACAGAACCTCTCTAGTATGTATGAAACGTCAAAAAAATCTGATTCATCGAATGTAAAAAAAAAAAGTTGAAATAAATAGTCAAATAAAAATTCCTGAAAAAAAGAGTACAATATGAAATAATCATCTTCCATGCACATCAATATCCATTCTTTCCATACTCTTGCAATGCTTACCGCGCTTGCCAATGTATAGGCACGCTTCGTTTCAAGTCTTTCCTTGAATTCCACACGGAAAATCTATCCGTCCATCAATATTGAAACATGATAAATAAATATTGCAAAAACAAATTTCTCTCGCTTCCGAATTCTCCTGCCAAGCTGAAAATTTCCCGTTGCGCATCACGAATAGCAATGCAAAAAACTTGAGAACACTTCCCTGCTTCGAAAAATTAGAATTTAACAATTACTAAATAACTAAAATACTGTGCCATGAAACGAAATTTCGATCAATTTTAAATATCTCAAATTAAATACTATTTTCGACGTACTGTAAATTGTTTCTCTGTTCAAATATTTTCCACGTTGGTAAAATATAGTGGAAAATTCCATAGCTTTCCTCACGATTTTATGACTTGAGAGATCCTGGTCTTTTTTCCAGAATTCCAAGACGTTCCTCCAATCACTGTATGATAAGTGAACACTTCCTCGTTACCACCTTAGTTTTCCACTCAATTCCTACTGTACTCTGAATTAGTCAAGAGGGTTAAAAATAAAAAAATGAGTCTTGTTCAGATGTTCAGAATATTACTGCGTAGTACTCCACTTATTCTTTGAAGATTTAACTTCGTTGCAGGAGCTCACAAAACAAGATGCAGGCATCATCACTCGCCTTTGAATGATGCCCGTGTCCGAATATAACTCGACATTTTTTTAAATATTATTTTCAGGTCAACATGAATACAGTACCCCGAAACCATTCGCAACACAGGTATAAATAACCGCCAAGTTTCTTCTGTATGAAAACCCCGACATGTAAGTCACACACACGCTGGAACAAATTTTTAATCGCAAAATACATCAATATTTGACAACAACGGAGCTGGAACGCCATACTTTTCTATAATATGCTGTCTTGAAATAACATTCATGCAGACTCGGTACGAAACATATTTAAAGACCAAATAAATTTCACTTCACATCCATTTATTAGAGAAACGATGCCTTTGATGAAGGACCAGAAATTGATGCCCAAGGACAAGAACACAAAGATGCTTTCAGACTCGTTTAGGAAATTCTGTGGAGAGACGAATACTTGGATCAGGATTTCATTCACAGCCAAGATTAAACGTCAAAATGGCATTCGCACGTCAGAGAAAAGCCATTTCCGACGAATTTTTTCGATATTCTGTGGAATAATTCCATCAACTGCCATCCGGGGAAAATATTTATTGACTTTTTCTCCAAAAATGACACTTCTTCATTCTGAAATCAAGGTATCTTCTTCTAAGAACAATGGTTTCGTTTCCCATGAATAAAAATAGAGGCTACCACAACCTTCCGGTAGGATGATCATAAAAAGGATACTAACATGCCGATATTGAAATCAAAATGCTTTACTTGTAGAATTCGGAGTAATATATTAGCAATTGAATACACAAACACTTATTGAAATTTCAAATCATTCCCTGATACTGTATTTGCTATACCTAAATGTACGCATACGAAATTCAAGGGCGCAGCATTTTAAAAATGCCATCATCCACGGTTTAGTTCCGACGTCATCTGTTAACTCGTGGCCATATTTGTCACACCTCTAACGATTTCCGCAACACGAGAAAAAAATCGAGCCTCATTCCAATTCAACAATGCCAATAATATTTTTCGGAATATAAAAATCAAGATCATTATAGCAAAATAGAATTTTCTTTTCATCATTTTCACTCACCAAGACTCGCTGGTTTCATGGTTTATTTCGCAAAAAAAGGACGTGCGGTACTCGCGTGAATACCTTAAATGAATGAAGGTGTGAAAAATTCACCAGGAATGACTAATGTTGAAGTGACTCGTTGAGACGATAAGTACAGCCGACTTTTCCACTTTAAATGCTGATTGAGAAAAATTCCCCAATAAACGCACCTCATTTCGAAAGAGAAGACAATTTCAATTTTTCTTACTTCAAAAATAAGGCACGTCACAATTTTGACGAATTGAACCCAAATCATAATTCTCTATAGTTTCAATTTGCAGAAAAATTATACTGAAATGCATTCAGAATTCTCCGTTAGAATCATATTTGACGCTCACAATAAATTTCTGAAAATTAAAAAAAAAGAGCGCATGGTTCTCGAGAAAATACTTTCGTCAGTAGACTTCATGTTTTCAAGAAGGGATTTTCTGCAATCATGAAAGGGAAGACCCTCGATTATTAAACTAAGTACTGTACAGTACACTACACAGTACTTGTTTGAAAATCGAGGGTTTTCGATAGGAACAACTCACCATTTTGTGCTCGAGTCGCCACGAGCTCGACCTCCTTCTGAGCGGGTTTCATAAAGTGCGCCAGACTAGGTCCTTCGGGGAGCACGCGGCGGCGGCCGCCGCCACCGTCGGACGCCGCTCTCCAGCCCAACCACCGGGCATCTCTCCGCAAAACACATCTCAATCGCGACAACATCACAACAACAAAAATCCTCGTTCTATAAAACCAGTCTGTACACGCAAGGGGTTTTTTCGGTCAAATAGTGTCAAGGATGACGTCGTCCTACTTGCAATTCAAACCCGCGTCCTGCTACCCTTGCAAGTTTCTCAGCAAACCGGAGGAGAAAATCATCTTCGAAGATCCCCAAAATGTGATGTTATTTTCCTACCTTTTCTCGCATGAACTGCAGTTGCGTTGGAATCCAAAGCGGATTTTTAGCACATTTTCTTCGGATTCATAAAAAAAAATCATTGAAAAACCAGTATTTAATGTTCGGCTTCTCAAGGATCACGATGAGGACAGGTTTCAATTCGTTCATACAAGATGTAACCAGAATAATTATTTTCAACATGGTACAAGCGTAATATTAGAAAATTCGGGGGCAATTATTTTTCTGATCATGGAATAACGTGCTTCCATTGAGAGGTTGATAAAAATACTAAAAAAAAGGTCAGCTCTTCACTTGACACAAGAAGTAGAAAAATCTAATCATGGAATCTAAAATCTAATAATCCACATTATCGAGTAAATAAAAAAGGTAAATTTGAGCAGCAAGATATTTCCTGTGGATTTCCCTCTTATAGGTGAAACTCTAAGACCGTAACATAAACAAGCTCAATTTGCCTACAGCAGAACTTATCAAGTAAGCCATCGTATACAATACCACCAATTTAGTTCCATCATCACTTAGTTCCAGGACAAATGATGGCAATAAATCGAGGTTTGACTGAACCCATTGAGATTCTCTTATTCTGACACATCCATCTTTGTGGCGTCTTCTTTACAATCCAAAATTTGCTTTCTTTTTTTAAAGCTTGCGACAACTTTTCCATCATCGGTAGACGGCGCCTTTCTTGGTGAATTAAATATTGTTGTTTTAAATCGTGTGGCCTGATTTCGACCAATACTGTAAAAAATTCCAAGGGTTACCGATCATTTAACCCGTTTTTTACAAATTAAGTGAATGCTTTACCTTATCATCCTCTATATGGAATAAAAATTTGGCCCCAAACTTTTATAAGACCACTATCCCAACACATTTTTCGAAAAAATTCATTTCCCCATTTTTAGTGCTTAAACGTCCATTTTCACGTTTAACCAATTTTTTCAACTTCAAACCAATTAAAGTTTATAGGAAGTTGTAGATGATCCACATCCTTAGTAGCCCATCTTCTGATGACTGAAATTCCTGCGTGAGCATGTTTTCCCCCTTCAAATTTGAAATCCATGGGCCCACGTTATATTCAGGGATGAAAATCATCGAAGACATTTATCGAAAATGTTTGCGTTCATCCGAGAAGACTTTCGGTCACCTGCGCGGTCATCTGGAATTCCGGGCTAATTACACACGGAAAGCCCTGAGTTACACGTCATTCAATCTTGAATTCAGAAAAACTGAGAACGAATACATCAAATCATCACGACTACTCTGAAAGTTCCCGTGCATTAAACACAATGAACGGATTAAGATCTCGAAAATCAATTGTAGCCCACATCATAACTTTCTTGAGTCGACAGATTTTCAATCGCATCAACGTTTTCGCTTCGAAAGGAATTCTTGTTCACTTCATGTGCGATTCGTATGCCATGAAAGGTGTCCATATTCCATCTACATCAGAAAATCTTGCTGTGATCATACAAGTGTATTACCCCGAATTGTGAACGGAATAAAACCCCAAGCCTTGAATTTCTTCATCACCTTCCTGGAGAAATACTTTCTCCATTTTCTAGACTCGTACAGGTCAATCGGAAAGCCGAATATATTTTTGAAAATCAGTTCTTTCTTCTCTAACAACAGTTTCAATATCCTTTCCTGTACCAAGCTTCTTCGAGGATACGCAAAACCCCCAACCTATACCGTGAAGATCTCAATCACCAATCGGTCCTTCAGAAAAAAATTGTCACGGCTGAGTCGCAAGGGTAGCAAAAAAAAGATGAACCATACAGAAAATATAAATGCCTCAGTAAATTCAATCATCCTCAAAGAAAAAAATGACCTCGTCCAATTTTCTCCACGAAACGTGCCACGCTTTTATTGGTCGTGTTCCGAGATTATTGACGCCAACAAGAAATTGGCCACGTCAAAAAACATGCTTATAACACAAATAATGAAATCAGAACAGGCCTTGGGGGGAAAATGGCTTTGAAAATCGCAACCTACTCCGAAAGATGAAAATCATCCAAAAAATTCCCACCCTGGAAGAAATATGACGAAACAATGAACCAACAACGAAAGCTTTTTTTCCTACAATACGTAAAAATAATCGACGCCTTAGCGCAATTATTGTAAAATGCGCTATTTACACCTGAGTTTGAGGAAACAGAGGAAAACATCAAGATTTTACAAAGAGGTGAAGGATCCCTTCTCGAGTTCTTCCGAAGATCAGAAACCCCTTCCATTTCTTCAATTCTCCGGGGAATTCTTTTTACACAGTATTTTTCGCCTTCCTCAGAATTTTATCTGAACTCGGTTTAATTTGTAAAATTTCCATCCGTCCGGGAAAGACAAGTGAAAATCGTCGGCAAAAAATCTGATCCGAAAATTCATTTCGTCGTTAACTTTTGTTCTAGGGTCGGCCATTTGCATACTTTCCCTCGATACACACACATAAAAAGAGTATAATCGAACAACAGTACGGGGAAAAAATTGCGGCGACTGCAAAAACAAAACAAACAAAAAACATTTTCAGTCGGCGAGTCTAAGAACAAAGCAAATCAAAATATTTTCGAAATAGCCACACTTGAGAGGTGTGTCTGGGTTCGAATTCAGTCGAGAGGAGTTTCCTCTTTTTCTTCGCCTAAAATCCGTGGAAGGCCGATAGCTAAATGTTCGCTCTTTCTCGGCTTTCCCAAGCAATCTTTTTCGCGTTTTTGCGAGGAAATTAAAAGCGACGACGCTTAGACTGGAAGTTGTCGGGGTCGCCGCGGTCGCCCGGACCACGGCCCCATTGCCTCGGCGGCGGCGGCGCCCCGCCGGCCATCCCTGGCTGCCCATTGCCGGCATCCGGCCCGAATTTGCCTCCGTAACCGCCCTATAAGTAACACACGCGGGATAACGAACCAAAAAAATCAGCACTCTTCCTAAATTTGCCTGCACACTCGTCATCAGCCAGTGGCACTGAAATAAATGCTGCAATGAAAGACTGGGTCTTTCGAAGCCCACATTGTTGGAACGTATGAAGGTAAAACACTCGCGCAAAAACCTCATATCAAGTCATCGAAGTAAAAAAACGCTTTCCTTCCTCGACCAACAATCAGAAGTTTGTCGTCAATAGAAAAAAATCGCCATGACTTCGCAGGTTGACCGAAAACGAATCGCCATTATGTTTAAAATCTAAAACACAGATCAGGCCTTCCTCGAAGCACGGGTAGACTCATTTTCAAGGAAATTCTGAAGCAAATGACATACGAGCGTTTTACCGAGTTCCACACAGCCTGAAATATTGATCATACGACATAAGGTACAGTATCAGCTGGAAGGAACAATTACTGTACTCAAAACATTAAAAATAACGTGATTATTACACATACAATTTAACCAAATTAAATCCAAAATTAATAACCAAATCCAACGCCGTTATAATACAAAAACGAAAAACGCAACTACCGAAGTTTAATTTATACTGTAATTTCCGTTTTGTAGCCGATATTATGCTACAGTATCTCGTTCGTTCTTCAAGGCAGTCATGTGTGAAAAAAACCTTTTAATTCACAACGGAAAACAGAGGTCTCAAAAACTTGTTCAGAACTACGTCAGGACACTAAAAGATGCTTTACAGGAACTTCTTCAATCTTCCCAGACGCGGAGAAACGAAATTTTTAAAATATTCAACGCCGTGGAGGATTCGGAACACACTCGTATACATCTCATGCATTAAGAAAACAATTTCAACTTACATGATGAAATTCTCATCAAATGAAATTCCTTTCAGAAAATCCCAAGAAAGTTACTTTCTCATACGAATTGAAAAAGATAAATTCAGACAGTGAGCAATTCTAAAACAAACAAAAAATTCTGACACTTCGTCAAATTGCGTTCAATAAAAGGTTCTTAGACGATTTATGTTCAGACCCATGATTCATATTCTCTTAATGAAGAAAATTTGAAACATGATGAAGCTCGGAATAGAGGATGCTCATGAATGTCCAAGAATTTTAACAGCATCATCGAAAAACATTTTCAGTCCAGCGATTATTTGCAGGGCTTCGATTTGTTTTCGAATTTCCTCCCAAATTTCATCAAATTTGAATTTCTTCTGAAGAGCAGAAATAGGAAAAAAATAATAGAACTCAAATATAGTCCGCGAAATTCGTCGTGAAAGATAGCGACTGGAAATTCATCCAAGAACGGAATTAGGAAAGACAGTCAAGTACATCATCGTCATCAACCAATCAAGTGCCCACCGTCAAATTCTCCATCAAATTCGCCGACGCGGGAGCTTGCCAAAAGAATCAGCACCAACAAAGAACCCCGGACAGCAACGTGAGGAACAGGATTCAGTACATTGCGAAATTCCCTTCTTCCCAAATTTCTTTTTTGGATCACACAGAAAATGAAAAATGCGGGTTTCTCAATGAGTGAAATTCCTCAAAGACAAAAACAAGGTCATAAAAATCTTCGTCTTTCCAGGATTTGCTTCAAGCGCAGGAAATATTGGAATCCAAATTATCGCAAATTTCCCACCCCAGATTTCAAATTCACCATCGGTCGAACGGAATCAGGATGGTATTAATCCCGCCCCTGAAGTTTTTCTTATACACTTTTTGAAGAAAAACAAAAGGAATAAAAAATATAAATTTGGACGAATTCATATCCTACACACAAGCTTCAATCACGTCATATACCCCCCCCCCTCCGTCTTACGACACGCATAATATCCGGAAGTAAATTTCACTTTCTATGAAATCGGAATCGATTTTTTTCGCATCCTATCCAAAAATTCATTCACTCATGTCGAGCGATATCAGCCAAAACCAACAAGGATCGGGATTTCTAGCATCTGCTTTCTCTGAAGCGGAGCTATAAAATGGTAACTTTTCCGACGGAAATAATTTTATCTTCTGAATGCAATAAGAACGATCGTTGAATAGCAAGTTTTAAAAGGTTCGTTCCCACAAAAAGGGGTGCGATGTCCAGTCACATGAATGGGACTCCCGTACAGACGAACCTTCCAAGGTTGATAAAATTTAGGAAACGGGTAACTGCCAAAAAAATTCAGCCCCGCAATTTTCGAGTTGATTTTTTTTCAAACGTTTCCAGAAATGCCGTCGCCTCGTTGAAGCAATTGAATAAAAAATACCTCATAATATCTCCTCGATCGCGAAAAAATCGTTCTGATGGCCTTCTTCACACCAAGATGCAGCCTCCATATTTCCATAAACTTCGTCGACCATTGGAAATTCATCTCAGTAAAGTGAGCCATACAATATAACAAGCAAATCTCAAAAACAGTCCATTCTAATGCCCCATGACGATATCATCAGCCCAAGACCTCAGTGCTGTCCAACAAGTTCAAGTCATACTGAAAAACCCACCAGCTCCCGCGAACACGGCATCATGTCAAGATACAAAAAACGGGGGCACTTCTCGCTTGCAGAAAAAAAAACACGTCATCTCCCACCAATTTTTTTGTTGAAATAAACCCCGTTGAGTGGAGAGGGGAAAAAGTCAGAATTTTCGAAAATATCTACTCACTTGATCCATGAGACCCATCCTAGGACCTGGCCCTGCGAAATGAATCATGAAATCATAGTTAAAAGTAAAATCCACATCAATAACACCTGAAGACGAAAAGATTTATATAAATATCAGCTGATCAGAAAACTTTCGTCAGATATCGATCAGACGGCAATTCCTGGATCATCATAAAATTTTGTTATACACGATTCAACGACTCGATGGACCGAAAATATCAGAACTAAGGGTTCTCCTCATGTCATAGGCTCCAGTCAAGAGATTTAAGCCTCGCGGTTTAACTGAGACTAGTTGACCAGATCAAAATTGGTGATGTAAAATACATTTTTCATTCTACATTACAATACTGGTTATGGATGCTTTCTGCTTTATTGTAGGATAATTTTGGGACAATTATTGGACCTCGAAAATAAGTTACAAGTCTTCACAAAAATTAGGTAATAACGATCAACTTCAGCTTTCTTCTAAAATTTCCAGTATCTTCTTAACCGGTCATGTCGCTTTTTAACGGCTCAAAATCTATTCAATTTATCCCATACTTCTATGAATACTGTAATATTTATAAAACATCAAAATTCCGTGTGATTTTCCCTTACGCATCACTTACCCAGAACTTCTTTAAATCTCTTATATGTATCTTGCAATAGTGTGATCAGAAGTTATTCATCTGTTCAACATTAAATAACGCCCGGAATTTTCAACTACAGACCACTTCTTATCTCAATTAAACAAGGGCTCGGAAAATAAAAAAATTCACGTAGCACCAAGCGAGAAGGAACAGAAATACTGTACTTTTCGAGAAACTCGAAACGGTCAGCTGATTACGATTAGACGCATGCAAAACACAAAAAAGGTGGTCCTTACTAACTTCCGTCCGCATATCTAAAGGACAATGAAATCACAAGACGTGTACGCTAATGGAACACGTCACGACATCAGAAAGAAAAAATGTGACGCTATTACAAGATTAGATCAAGTATTATTCTTGCAGTTTTTTTTTATTCCCCCGCTCCCCTCGAGGTCCACCAAATCGCTGTAGCCGCAAACCACCATTGATCAAACCTTCGCAGTTTGCTCTCACCTTGTTCCCACGGGTTATATCCACCGGGCCCAAAGCCGGGTTCCATCTCGGGCTTGCCGAAGTCCCCTCCAACTGGACCCTTATCGAAACGGTCGCCACCTTCTCCGCCAATGTAACCAGCTTCCTGTTGCTGCAAATGAACAAGGCGGCAACAACGGAGAATATGAGGTGATCAGAATCGAAGATTTACGAGTCAACTTCGTACTCTCAACAATCTGAACACTTTTCGTAGAGACGAAACACGCACAGGCCTTAATCTTCTTTGAACACGGCAGGAAGGATTTTGGGATAGAAAAAAAGGGAGCGTTTTGTACATCTATTTGTAGGATTTTCAGGAAAAGGCTAGTGACATCTAACGAACGGTTCTCACTTTCAGAATAGATTTGAAAGCTCTTGAAAAGGTCGACAGATGAATGAAGACGAAATTTCATCAAATAGATTTACTGTACTGTACTATGAGAGAGCATGTCAACAGAATGACCTGCACGAAAATGAAAAAGGATTTTGCTTTCCTTTTTATTTTTGCCCCTGACAAACTAAATTACCTGGAGAAACAAGCAGTTATCCTGCGCACGTTGTCTCAGGTTCTCCTCGCCTCTGGAAATTACCTGAGTCATTTGCTCCTCTCGCTTCCTGTACTGCGCCTCTTCGTTGCGCCTCATCCCCTCCATTTGCTGCATTTGCATTTCTTGCTTCCGCATCCTCGCTTCTTTCTCCAATTCCCGCTGTCTCAGCTCTGAATTGAAAGAACATAATTGGAATTTGATAATCCCCGTCAACCACCGACATGAAAAAAAAAATAAAATCTCGCCCCAGCGCAGATACATGTACACTTGAATCTTCATCAGACATTTGACTGAGGTTGAATGGGATTGTGAGATCGATCAGGTTCATGTCTATTTTCCATCAACACACGGGGCTTCGCCCTCTCTGAGATCAGGAAGAAATCTCACCCCTCGCCCAACTATGAATACGACTAATCCGATGTACAAATATACAGCGCCTAACTTAACGTGAACTTCGGAAATAGAATGGCAAAACTCTAGCATTAAAACTTGCGGAAACAATCGTCAATTGTTCAGTTCCATTATTTAAAGATGTGTTGTTTGGTCGGCTAATTGCCGGGATGGCTTAAAGGAAATTATTAAATTGAACGCATGAGACGGGAGCAGCTTTGCAAAGCAAAATTACAAAAATGCGAGAAAATAATCCCAACTTTTAACAGTAGCGGGAAAACACGCCCCAACACCAGAAAAAATGTAGAATACATGTGATCGTCTTCATTAATAAAACTCACGTTTGCGAAGGAGACTGATCTCAGCATCCTGTTTGGCGAAGTCCATCTGGGACTCAAGCTTTTCTCGCTCAAACCTGATCTCGGCTTTGACAGCATCAATCTTCTGCTTTTCGAGCTCGTGCAACTCCTTCCAACGCTGGCCGTATTCGAATTCAAACGACTCCGGCTCTGCGAACCGGGGCGGCATTTCGCGCTCCTGGCAGTATTCCATGTTTCTGCGCTGAATGTTCTTCTCCATTAAACCGTCTTCGTCGTCTTGCTCAGTTATCAATTCTGCGATCACTGGCTTTGGCGACCTGTGGTTAAATGAACGAAAAAATAAAAAATAAACCGAAGTAGTAAATCAATTAACTTTTGAAAAAAATGGCAGGAACAAGAAAATAGAGCCAATTCATCAATTAATGTCAAGATTTAATGGATGCAAACGTCTTATATTTCCGCTTTGGTCACTTACGCAGTGAGGAAGAAGCATCCTTCCGACAACATTTTGACACACGTGGCGGCTGCTGGCTTTTGAACGAATTCGACAGTTCCTTCTCCCAAAGCCTTCCCTCTAGAATCAACAGCTACAATCGCTTTCTCAACCTAGAAAAAAACGAACGAATTAATCATCCACAGAATTGGCAACACCATGAAAAAAGCCTGGATTTCGGATCAGTTATACGTAAGTATCGTCAGTTGTCGATCAGACGGCAATTCCTAAGAGCTCATCACACGGATTCGTGATTAAATATCAATGAAAGCAACTCACTTCTCCAAATATTGACATAGCGCGCTCCAACAGCTCGTTTGACACCCACGAAGACAAGTTCTTCACTTTCACGACAGCTCCATGCTGAGCATAACGAACCTTCAAATTCTTCCCACGCAACAATGTTTGGTCCAACTGATTCTTTGCTCTTTCGGCATTTGAGCGATAGTCCTGTGAACACCACAAAAGAGAATACAAAATCCAACGCACAAACATGTAAAATCAGTGACACACGCACCATCTTAATGAAGGCAAACAATTTCTCGCGGTTGATGAAAGGTTCGCTGGTTTCTCCGAACGGTGAGAAAAGTCCAATGAACTCCTCTTCAGTCAAATCATTGGGAATGTTGCCGACGTACAACCTGCAGTGTCCAGTGAATTTCCTCGTCTCCATCACGTCTTTCGCCTGGATATCGGTCGTAGGCCCGTTGAACGCCATCGACAATTTCTCCATCACCCTTTCCTAAGACACAAAATTGAACTTAGGACGTCATGCTCATCTAACTAGCCAGGCTGCGTCTGAGTGAATAAAACGAAGATCTGCTATTCGGGCGGAGGAATTTCACAACTCACTTCAGGCGTCCTGTTCTTGCCTCGTCCCATGCCTGGCCCGAAGTTGCCACCTCCGCCACCGCCCATTTCCATCGGAGTCGGCCCACCACCCATTCCACCGCGTCCGCCACGCATACCACCGCGTCCACGTGGCGCTCCGCGTCCTCGATCGCCCATTCCACCGCGTCCACCACCACCACCACGTTCGCCGCCTCCACGACCTCCGCGATTGAAAAATCCACCGCCGCCGCCACCGCGTCCGCCCATTGGCGGCTTCGGTCCCTGACTTCCTCCGGGCTGTCCCATCGGTTTGCTCAACAACGGCGTCGTCGGCTCGGTTTTCGGAACGGCGATTCCTTGTTCGGCCATCTTACGATTTTTCTCGACTCGTTTCGTCAAATCGACTGCGGTCACGTCAAATCAAGAAGTTACAAGTTCCCTGAAAGAGTGATGAAACACGTTCAACTCCACATCCTTATAAAATAAGAAAATCCATTTGAAAAATTCACCACAATTCATCACAGCGCCGTGCATTTCACAGTGCCCCCACTAAAGATCACTGATACAATACGATTCAACGAAACACGAAGGCACACACCGCAATTCCGCAAAAAGATTCCGAAAGCAACAACAATTCTTCAGCATTTTTCATTATCTTCTAAAATAAACTAAGAAGCTGAGGGCAATCATTTTCGAAAATACTAGATCAAAATAAACTTTGCTTCGAAGACTTGAACGCATACAGTAATTTCACGACGTTCAAATACGAAATGAGATGAATTACAGTAATGATTATACAGGGTTTAACATTTTCAAAAAACCAAGAAGAAGAAAGGCACAAAAGTGGGACCGAAACATACGGTATAACGAGTCCCATGAATAAAATAACAGATTTTAAAGTGAGGCTCTTCACTTCGGGAAAAATGCCACAAATGGGAAATGACTCGTAAGTTACTGACAAAACCCGTAGTTGCCGCAGATTTACTCTGCCACATTGAACTTGGTTTAACCTGAAAAAAATCTGCTTGATCGAGATTCAAGGTAATCGACGGTTTAACTCTCAATCAAAATGAGTTCACTTCAACATGCAACAATTGATCTCAAAATTATTTCCCTTGCCATGAGCACTGAAGTATCGGACGTGTTTCAAAATTCATCGACAATTTAAACGAATGAAAAATTTAGCCTGGATCGAATCAAGCTCCTTTTTGAACGGGGATCGAAGAAGAACAAACTGCCAATAAATTGTTTCGTGCACATACCTAAAAATGCTGCAAGTTCTGGATTCCTAGATCCTAGACCCAATACTCGTCGAGTTGCGATTAATGTTAAGTTGAAGGTGTTTCAAGCTGAAGTGTAAGAGCGAAAGATTCGAGGAACGACTATAGTACAGAATGACGTGACCCTTGGTTTTTATTTAAGCTTGATGTGCGTCCTTGAACATGAGAAAAAAATCGAATGAGAAAAAATGTTTCCTCCCCAACCAGGATTGTTATAGCTCGGAAGGTAACGAATACGCTGAAAGGGGTCTTCCGTATAGTCGTTCAAATCTGGTCGGAGTTACCAAACGGGAAGTACTTTACGTCATAACGCATCGCGTGGATGACGAAATGAATCATGATTTTCTATTACCGGAAAATATAACTTTTTCAAAATGTTGACAATAAATCATCCCACGTTTCGCCATCAAAATCTGCCAAAAAATTCCCTCGAACGGAACACGTCGAAAAGAAATATTAAGCCGTTCGGAACTGGATTTGCGGTTCTGAATTAGCATTTTCTGCAATAACAAAATCCTCGATCAAATCACGCAAACTCGTTACACATCGTTTTACATTTAATAGGAGCTTTTAGTCTAAATGTTAATAACTTGGTTCTGAGTGTTGGTTCCTCGCTCTGGTTTTCGGAGGAATTTGTTTATTAGCTATGGTAGCCTCAACTCTTAGGGGGCGCAGAACCGCAAATGCCAATCGTGCGTCTTCTTCTTCTCCTCTACACTCGTGTACTGACAAACGCACACAGTGTCTGCCTCGAACATCGTATCGAGGTGTTGCCTGTCCAGCAGAAGGCTCAACTCACCTCTGTACCCGAGTGGTCCTAGATGAAGAACCAGAAGCAGTAACCGGAGCGACAGCAACAGCAGTCTGCTACTCCTTCTCCTCCGAACCGGTAAAAAAGCCGGGCTGAGTTTGTTGCGCTTGGCTGCAGGTGCGTCCGGATCAGAGTCTGAGTCTGAACTGGAGTCGTAGTGGCCGTCAAGTTGGGGGAATACTTCGTCAATTCGGTCTTCAATCAGCACCTTTCGATAGAGAAACGTTGAGAGAGAATTGAAACCTTTTGCACAACAATACTACAATGGCAATTCAAGGCCATCAGAGATAACCCTCTCACACCGTCACTTCAATTCGCAACTCGAATTAGAAACAATATATCTGCACCACATTTTCGCTGAGATTTTCCCCACTTCTATCGAAACTTGTGGAATCACTGACTGTCCAAAATTTTGAAATCATCTCTTTTTCTCTCAGCTTGACGGATTTGCAGCATAAAACCGGCTGCAACTCTTCTTATCCTTGCAAAAAAGTGTTTGATATCTTGAAGACTAACTAAGATTGGACTCCTCGAAGAGAACAATACCGACAGGACCCCTCCGCGAAAATTTTCTCTATATAACGAATTTTGTTGTTTTCTTGGGTTTCATAGGGTTCTTTATCCATCTCATAGGTCTCCACAACTACTTTTTCGTCCACGTGTAACAGAACGATCGAATTCACCACACTTTGTGCGCAAGCACCAACTGAGTGTCTCTTCCAAGGGTTGATTGTCTGTAAAGTAGTGTTAACACGATTCTTCCTTAATCCTCTTGTTTTCCCTAATAGAAGGTAGTAGTCCGCTTCTAACCTTCGCTCGGTTATCCGGGATATTGTCCCGCCTGATGACATCCCCCAAAGCCGCAATCTCGTCCCTGAGCTGTTGCGGAGATTTCTCCTTGGCGTAAACAGGAACCAAGATCGGAATGGTCGGTCTTGCAGTGCCGTCTTCACGAGCTATTTTGATCTGAATCGCCACCTTTTCCGGCGTGAGTCCGTAATACGGAACGGCACCTGATTCGCGAATCTTACGCACCCAAATCTGCTTCAAATCTTTCATTAAGTTTGGGTCTATATTCTCGTCCACCAGCATAGGAGTACACTTGCTCAGCACATCGTCAACAACGTACTCGTACGCTTGAGCGACTTCTTTAAGGTGCTTAACTTGTGTCACGTTCATCTTTTCACGTCCTGCAACGCCGATGCATAAAAAAACTTACAATGAACGGCAAATAACTCGACTCCAGAAATTTCGAAGTTCCATCCACCACAATAACTACCAGCTGTTGGTTATTTGAATACTCTCGATATTTGAAAGTAAAATTGATCCTTCAGATTCCGATCAACACCCAGGTTTCTCCAAGATGTTCACAGCAAAATCTGATGCAAATTCCAACCTAATCTATAAATGCACCCCCGCCTCCCACTATAAAGCGAAGAGGAAAAATTATTGGCCCTATCGAAGTTCACCCTCATTACCTGAAGTTGACCCTGATTAATACGCATTACTTGGGTTGAAGTTAATGGAGTTAGTTCTTCATGCAAAATGACGATAGCCAGGTAAAAGTAAAGGATATTTACTTATTTAATATTCCTAACTCGAGACAGAATTCAGCTGAAGTAAATATGGCAGATTCCGAATATCAGCTAAGATACGACATACTTCGTTGGGTTATTTCTAAGTCAGATTCTAATACAATTTTCGTTTAAAAGGGTTAAAAGAAACCTGGATGTTCAAACGATCAGCAAGCTATGTTTACACGCAAATTGAAATTTCCCATCTACGAGGCGAAGCTGGCAGTTTTTGGCGGAGAGACACAAAATACATCTGACATAGTTCCGATGGACGGTTTCTTTTTCATGCCGAGAAATTCGAGCAACCGGACGGAACGCAAAAAATTTCGAGATCACATTATGACCCTCATCTTGACTAACCACTAATTCAGTTTCATAAAATCACAAATTTTTCACTTCGTCTGAGTGTGTGCGCGTAAACTTGACAAAACGTGATCAACAACTGCGAGAAATACGCGAAAAAAACTGAATTCCCGTATCCTTGCAAACGTGGTAAAATTCAATGCAATTGTATCATAATCGGTACAAATGACCAGCACGTTTCCCTGTGCTGCGAACATATTCCAACTTCGGCTTACTTTCAACTGATAGATGAATGAAAATTCAGGAAGTTTTGCACATTCCAAAATATGAATAATACCCCATTCGATGAAAGAATTTAGCAAATGTATGAACAATATTCCGAGTTTTCATTCAGACAAATTAGTTTCCCAGAATAGTCGTAAGCAAAGTTCTGTACTCTCCAGTCGGCGAGAAAGTCAACTCACGAAATTTTAGTTTGTAGGTCCGACGTCACAAAATATTCGACATCTGAGGTTGAACAAAAGCTGCAATAAGAATGTTTTGAATTGGCGTTAGACACGAAGGTTCAACCCGTCAAAAGGAAAATAAATGCCATAAGGAAAATAGAACCGACCAACCCCGAACACAATTCGACCTTTATAATTTTTTGGAAGGGCCTTTGAAGAATCAGGTAAGCTTTGCTTTGCATTATACCAAAACTACGAAAACCTAAAAATTCGGTATACAATTTCAAAAAGCTCACAAAATCAAGATACTGTACCAGGAGTGTAACCAAGAACACCTTTCACAACTGACCCAGGTTCAGAAGCTGACGTACTCCCGCACGAATTTTTCAGAAGACAGCAGATTATTAAAAAGAATACAATAAAAGGAAAAGAATGCTGGACGGAACGGTAGCGGTATCAGTGATTTCACGAACAAAAAGGACCGAGACAATGATCACTGCTAACCCTGAGCCCGAGCCATAAGTGCTGATGGATGACATACATTTCAGGTGGGATGTTACCCGCACACGCAGTTGAACCCCTTCGCGCGGGCCCGACTTGGTTCCTTCCAACAGCCGAGAACCAGTCCCTTTGACGCATCAAAAGCCTCGTGACGCCTTCGCACTCCAGGAACACATCGTTGGCAGTGATTTCTTCTTTTGCCACTTCGCTCAGAACCCGGTAACTGTGGATCCATGTCCTGATGCAAACGAAGTCCTGTTGCAACTGCATTGCTCCGAAGAAGTTGAACTTGAGCTCATTCTTCAGTATGACCTCCAACATCGAGTGACACAAAGCCTTCACTATTTCTTGCCTAGGGATAAAGAAATTCCCATGGACCGTTAATCCAACCAGAGGAAATAAGTGGCGAGTCTCTGCACGAAAAATTCGCACAATGAAAAAGCCTACGGGGAAAATCGTGATACTGTATCACATAACGAAATTGTTGCAATTGACATTTCTTGGCAGGAAACCCCTCGAATTTTGACATGTTTTGGGCTAAAACTTCGAAATTTTCGTGAAATTTGAAGAAAAATTTAAAAAGGGTACACTTTTTCGCTTTTTCCTCTTTCTGTTCGTTAACTTCGTGAAATTCAGGAAGATAATAGCAGAAAGATGAAGAATGTTTTTGGATGACTGTGGGTGGGGAGGGGGCCTGGATGTGGGAATATTGTTCGAACCTTGTGAAAATAAAGCTTGCTGTTCAATTCAATAACAGCACAAACTCAATTCAGGATCACCTCAATTCAAACATCGAATTCAATAATAGATGCTGAAAAATAATAATATGCAGCTACTAAGCTTGAATATGGGTTTCTAGTGAGTTACTCGAAAGATTGCATCTACTGTACTGCATTTCACAAAGCAACCTTCAGGGAAATACGCGTTTCGCATTAAGAAAATACCACAGAACGAAACGCACACAGGAACGGATTTTTTCGGTCATGTGGGGGGACCCACTATACTTAGCCTTGAGAATTCGGACTAAAATTGCACTCAATACACATGCTTACAGAAAAATTCGAACATCAATATTGCTTGTAAGAATATTTAAAATCATCAGAAGTTTCAGAACTATGAACTCACCCTATCAAAGATTGCGAAGCATCCGACAAATTTCGTAAGGCATCAATAACAGGCTGCAACACGGCGACAACGAGGGGTGGAACGTAAGTCGAAGCACCACGCGGTGCCCTGTGCTGTTTCTTCCAAGCATTTCCTTTTGGCATGAGCTCCTCCGTAGCAGAGAAACAAATCCTGCCACATGACTTAACGAACATGGCGAAAGAAAACTCCTTTGTATCCCGTAACTCTTCTATCACAGCCTTGAAACGGAGCTCAGTGGTTCGCAACCAAAAAGCCCAAATTTTCCCACTCACGCAATCCGCGGGTAAAGTTTTATCGTCCAACTTCTCCAAAGGATTCAAATGCATCAGCTTGTCACTAATCATTGGCAAGCTATGCTGCGATATATCCAGGTACTTGACGATGCTCCACGACGTCAACGAATCCCAAAGGTGGATCTCTACCGCCCAAGAATAAACTTCTCCCACGGCTGTTAAGGTCTGAAGTAGCGTGTACGTTTGTGGCATGGTTTCTTCTTCAATTTTTTTCGCAAAAACGAATGGATTGAAGAAATGTATCCCTTTCTCTCCCGCTATCACGTGATGTATCCCAGATGCATCCATTTCCGTCGCGTTCTGATGAAGCAAAAGCTGGGCATCCAAATACAGCTCGTCGAGTTTCTTCGATACGGAAAAGGTATAGACGGTCTCAGTGAGATCATAGAGGGCCGCAAGCAACGATTTCTGCCGTGCATTATCAGCCGCACGATTCAGATCATCATCTACCTCGTCCAAGATAAAGGACTGAACACGAGCGTGAACTTCCAGCAATACTTTCTGAAGGTGTTCGGCGAAGTTCTGAGGCTTGGTAACCAATGGAAGATGATAAGTGGCCCAACGGGTGTCGAATAAGAGAATATCCCCGACGGATGCGCTCACCAGCTTCCACATTGTTTGCGCATGATGTAGCCACATCGAAAACAATTTGAATCGACCAACCTTTGATCTTCCGTTGCTACCTTTCTGCAGCACGAAACCACCATCAACCCGAGCAACGTCTTCAATAAAAGTTCCGAGCGACGCACGTTCTTCTTCCATGAATTCTTTCAAAGGTTGAAACTGCACCACTTCGTTCGTTTGATCTAAAAGCGCCGTGTCTGTCACCATACCGTCGCATTCTTTGACTAGAAGGCCAAATGAATCGAGGTCAGTGGTTGTTTCGCATTGCATAAAGGGCGACAAGGACCAGGTCATTGCAAGAACAGCGCCCTGAGCTCGTTTGGCAGCAATTATGTTGAGGAGGCGGACAAGATTCATGGGGATTTGGGAGGGCCGGCCGCAAACTCCGTTGATTTGCAAATTTCGCAATCTGCTCTCCCGACTGTCCCACTTCGAAACTGAGCAGGACATACTGTCACTTCTCCCTGACGAAATTATCGGCTGAAAATGAAACTTCGACGGAGATGTTTGTACGAATGTGCTCGCTTCATTGTACAATGTGATCGACGCCAGAAGATGCTCAAAAAGCGGTAAATTTGAGAAGTCCTTCGCCCACTGCAAGCTCGCATGCTTAAAAATTGATACTAGGAAAGATTCCAACAAGAACATAGATGCGTTGAAACCAGTGACAGCAGATCTCCATAGGCTTCCAAGCTTGAAGAGCTTAACATGAGAATGCGGGACAGAGAACGTACTCGACAGCATAATCTGCGAGCTCTTACAAGCCTCCAGCAAATCCTTGAACAGTGTGTTCACGTTATTCCACTTGGAAAATATATCTGGCCAAAGGAACGTTTCTGCTTTGGAAGCATTACAAACGTCATCGGCTATTACGTCGTAAGATGTTTCCAAAAGTTCCGACAACTGAAGATGGAGATCCAGATTCAATTGTGCAAGGGAGCCAAGCTGAGCGCAGCACTCGGCGAATGACGAGCCCATCTGTAGTCAGTATTTTCCATGTGCTCCACATTTATCCATTAGCGCATGCAATACTCAACTTGACATTTTCGTCCGCCGTCAACGCACTCAATTTTCCATCAGAACATTCCACCGAATGATCTCGGATATAAGACAGATCTTGGTCTCAACAGCAGATTCATCAGCATTCCACTTGCGAAGGAAGTAGGAGTCAGTCTAACGCGATCAACACATATCACACTTGGCCTCGACTGTGCCTGAACACATATTTCATCCTAACGAAAAGGAAAAATGCCGAGGATTAAATCTAGCATCCTTTCCACGTAGCACTTGAACACTTAGCAGAACAAAGTCCATTCTGACCAATAAAATTAATCCTCAATTGAATACCTCTACTGCTCTAATCCACAGAATCAGCAGAAGCAATCTCACCAAGCGCTGATTCAACAGAAGTTTCAAAAAACAAAATGTTAAATAGTACTGGACACCGGAGTTTCGCCTCCTATTGCCGAGAGTGAGCGTATAAATGACAGAACAAAAACTCATCAAAATGTATTACAGTACAAGAAACTTCCAGTTCGACGTGAGGATTTCATTTTCATTCCCGTACAGAACGAAGTGCTACAACTCCAGACGCCCATTTACTCACAGGAGAAGATTTCCGTCGACTACATACTTGGGATAGGGTAAATCTGATGAAAATTTCTCGCACGAAGAAGCGTTTAATGAACAGACAACTTTACGTCATTTTTTAGATTCTCTGCGCAGGTTTCTCGACCGACCGCGGAAATGACATCACATGTACCATCTATATAATTACTTCAACTGGCCAATTCCACCAAAACGGTGGCATTTGACCTAAAATTATCCCTGTGAAGAAAAGAAGGCACACAATTTGAAAAGCGGTGAGATTCCGACCCTCACACGTCATCATACTGTACCATGAATCTAAAATTCCAGGGCGAATCACACGCCGCTTTCTAAATCCATTTGATCTGTTCCATGACCTGCCGAAGAGGTCAAATTAAAATTCTACGATCAGGTTACCACGGTCATTAGCAGGAAACATACCCGATTCGCGGTGAGTACGATATTTCCAATTTTGAAGGGAAACGTCGTGCAATGAACCGTTTTATCCCCCTCGTGCTGAAGTATACCTGGGATGTAGAGTAAATGGAATGCACTAGATGTAGGTCGTGTGGAGAATGATTATAAAAATAAAGCTTTCAACTTACCAACTCGAGCATTTCCCAAGAAGACTCGATCCCCTTAACTTCAGTAGGATCGACCTTCTGTTTCTGTAAAACGCGTCACACCTGATCAACAGCTATTCCGCTTTCCCACCCTAAAAAAAACGAACAAATTATTCATCCGCAAAATCGGAAATACAGTGAAACACGTAAAAAGTTCGGATCAGTTATTCTCAAGCGTCGTCATTTATCGATCAGACGGCAATTCCTAAGAGCTCATCACACGGATTCGCGATTAAAAATCAAATCAATGAAAAATAACTCACTTCACGGAATCTTAACATTTGGCGTTCCAACAGCTCTTTCGACACCAACAAGTTCTTCACCTTCACGATAGCTCGATGATAAGCATAGCGAACCTTCAGATTTTTCCCACGAGTGTCTGATCCAACCGATCCTTTCTTCTTTTGGCATGAGGAATATTCCTGTAAAAACGCAACAGAGATTATAAATCGTTCGCCGCGGACTGACATAAGAGTATAACACAAGCTATCTCATGTAGACAAACAATTTCACACAGTTGACGAAAGGTTCACTAGTTCCTTCTAACGGGGAAAGAAGTTCAATGAACTTTTCCACAGTCATATCAGCCAATCAACATGAATCGGTTAATTTCCTCGACTCCCCTGAGCACATCGCCAGGTCGTATGTTGATTGAACGCCATCGAGAACTTCTCACTCTTCCCCATAATCAGCGAATGATTCAAATGTACAAGGATAGCAATCAAAATAGCATAATGGTGGAAGCTCTTCTCAATTCAGCGACAGCAATACAAAGAGAAGAATACGTTACGATTTACGTTTTCTCAGACTTCTAAGTTCTTGCTCAGAAAGCCAAGTAACGTAACATTCCCAACTTCCTGAAGTACCTTCGGAAACGTTTTGAGAGTTATCACAAAATTTCCTCCAATCCATAATAGCTCAGTGCCGACCACACAGACCTCGTTATTGCTGTAGTTCACTGAAATATTACTACAGTACAGTATCCCAGTAAGCTCAAAGAC
>CAJPEX010000641.1:0-65366 GCA_905338405.1 Notodromas monacha
AAATTTTCTTGAAATAGTTTCACTGACGCCGTAGGGAACAGCGTCAAAAAAATGGGAATCTTGGCGGGAATATGGGGGGGGGGGCGCCCAAACCGCCAGGATAACCGCCAGGGGAAGCAGCAATCCTATCCCCGTCTCTCCAGGCGGGTATAATGCCCGCTTTTTATGGTCTCAGTGGCCGCCTGGATAGACGTCCACCCTGGACGTCTATAAGGCCGTTTTTACTGCGTAAACCCTAGCAGTTAACGCCCAAATTATTTGCTGGGCTTAACATAAATTTGATGTGATTTGTTTGTAGATGGAAAAGTTGATGAATGAAGTAAATTTTGAAGTAATAAATGAACAACAGAATCAGCCTGGGACTAAGCCAGGAATCCTGATGGATTTCCTATTTAAAGTTGTTTTCAAATTTATTTTGAAATTGTCCCAAATGTTTTAACACATGTAGACAAAATTTTGTACACACAACAAGTCAACAGAACCCTTCCTTAAATTCTAAATAATATCGCACACTTGAATATGCCAAAAGTTTGATCGCAAATGTGGCTTGCATTTTGTTCTTGGTGGATGAGGGGAAATTGCGGAAGTTGAATCTGGTTTCTATTGTGTTCTGGGGTTGCATGGTTTTCCTTGAGAAGTAGTTATTCTTTTTGAGGTGGTTGTCATTGAGAAATGGCTCTTTTATCTGATGCTAGGTTTTTGTAGTTTTTTATAATTTAATTTTAATGTTGTTTTGGTTGATTTAAGTGGTTCCCCAACACACCAGGCTCATAATATTGGAAACTTTCAAGAGGAGATGTCAAAATGCTAGCTTTGGCCATGATGTGACATCTCTTTAATTCAGGTGAGTCTTGCAAATGATTGAAATATGAAAACATGATTTTTTTCCTTAAAATGCATTCAACAAATATCAATGTTATAAAATGTGTCTTTTTCCCCCATCATCAAGGTAAACTTTTTTCATTAAAAAACCATGAAAGTTATACAAGCATCTGAAGACAGCAATGGATCTATGAAAACGCACATTGATTACAGCGAATAATGCATATAGTTAATTTTTATAATACAGTACTGCATGACAGGATGGAAACTTCCTGTTTAACTGAAAATAATAATTTTATTTCCCTGCTTTTTAGTGGACAAATTTATCCCCTGGCATATTTCTGGCGATCTATTTGTGCCATTTTTATAATTTTGGCTATATGTCATGTCGCCTAATTTTTGATAGAGCCGTCTGCTGCGTCAACCATTGATGGAACACATTCATAAATCTTCCAATTTAAATTTTTTTATATCCGCCACAAAAATCTAACTTGAATTATAATCAGACATGCCAAGTAAGCTGTGGCCCTTGTTGCATTCCGAGTTTAAGATTTTATTAAATCCGTGTACAGTATACGGAATCCAGGCCTGCGTACTGTGAAATAAAAATAATATGAGAGCCATTGCATGAAATATTCGCAGTGCACGGAGAAACTTCGGCTTGCTTCGAAGCAAAGACATCTGCGTTTCAGCATGATGGTTTGGTCGATCACGTGAGAGGATATAGAACGCAGGAAACCCCCCCCCCCCCCCCCAAAAAAAAAAAAAACATGTGAGTGCTTCATAGACGAAAGATAGCGTCGCTCGCATGTTCCCATACAATGAATTGTGGGCGGGCGGACATTTCACGTAACGAAAACGTGGACAAATCGGTGATTCCGTTTGCTTTCCTTCGGGGCCAGCAGATTAAATTCAACCCCGGGATAATGCTCAAGCATATCCGGAGGAAGTGACCCAGTGTTTTTGGAATCTTGGCTCCAGAAGTCACTGAGTCAGGCGAAAGTCAGAAGTCGTGGCAGGCCACAAAAGCCGAGGGCGCAGCGGGACCCGGAGGGCTGTTTAATAAAAGCCGCGGGAGTGCGACAATGAAACCGAAGTAGTGGAGCGAGAAAACCGAGTTTCCTTCGCGGGATATTAACTTCTATGACGGGCGGCAATCGAGACGAAAAGGAGGAGAACGAGATGGCACGGAAAACGAGTCTCATTTGGCTTCGCAGCTCGGAAAATTCGGGATACCCCACCCCGTGCAGACTGATTCAATCCGCGTGAATTGGCGTCCGGGTAGGTGGGAAAGGCGTGACCGCCCAAACGGAGTGCCGCACAACCCAGTGCCACCAGTCTGAGAGCCCCATATGCACTCACTGAGCGTCTTGACACCGAGCGCCACCCGAGGGAGCCAAATCGAGAGCCACGCACACATACTGAGCTTATTTGCACTGAGCACCACACACGTAATTGTCTCAGAAGTTTTCCTTTGGACTTATGGAGTAACATGGATTCCTTCGACCTGTGTGCATACAATCATTCCACTGCTTTATCCCCAATACATTTCTTGATGATTTTGTGAGGCTTTGGCCGAAATTTGTGGACATGTAGAATATGCTTGCTCCACAGAAAATGTCTTCACAAATAATGATAAATTTAATTCACAGCAAAAGGGGTTCCAGCACTGAATTGACGCAGGAAATAGTTAATACCTATTCCATTTTTTGTGTGTGAAAAAGACAGGTTCATGATACGGTACGTGTAGAAACTAGATGCCACACCACTGTTTCCAAAGACTGCGTATACATTTGACAGCTGATCATCATCGAGGAAAACATGTTTTTTTTTGGAGCTCTGTAAATGGCATAATATCCATCACTGAATTTTTGCGGAAGTAAAATGAGTTCAATGCTGTATACAAGTGGATTCTCTCTATTAGTCTAAAGTAAATACGAAGTTCAGGGGACCAAAAGAAATTCGTTGTAGCTAGGGAGAATTTCATTGTAGAGAACCTCTTTGGAATACTGTGTGTAGATATCCGTATGCATATATTATCGCTTTATATAGTCTACCTGTATGATTTTCTTGTTCCACAAAAAAGAGTTTCTCAAATGATGCAAAAGCAGCAAAATTACAGTCATATAAAGTGTTAACAGCACTAAAGTGGATGAGAAAATGGTTACATTTGTATTTGAATTTAAATGAAATTAATGGTGATGCGTAAAAACTGTTGAAAGATAACGCGTACCAACTGAAAGTCTTAGCATGAATTCTGGACTGGCTTTCTTTTTAAGACAACAGGTACATTTTAAGCAGTATAAATTGAAAAAACTTGAATACATAATGAGCTTCCAGGAATTTCCAGATGATTTTGCATGGCATTGAAAACAACTGTATGCTGCATGAAAGGCTATTGCTGCACAAGAAAGAATAATAAAATGATTCCAAATTTCAGTCTTAGGCATGGATCCAACGCTATAAACTATAATAATATTGAGAAAACTGTTACATGCTGATCTTTTCTTGACTAAATGAACAGATGCTGAGTTCGACAAGGCGATCACTTGACCCTGGAAATCTGCACGCATTCGGGAAAGCCCCGATGACACGAAACGTGCCCGCCGGCGTCAGGGGCAACGATCCCTTCGTCTATGTTTGTGTGTGTATATATGTGTGAGTTGTTAATAATGGTCCCTGTAACCTTGACGTGCCGCATGTGTGCAGAGTCGGGGCCAGAGCATGTGTCACTGTTCACCACGTGATCCTTCGACACTGTTTGGCACACATTGGGTCCGACGCAGCGCGGATCATACTTTAGGCTTCAATATTGACCCAACGCCCGGCGTCGCCCGCCGAGGATGTCGCGATACGTCGGATCGCGATTCAATAGAAAAGAATGCAACATACGCAGGCGTTTTCAACGTTTCACCGTTTATTAGAACATAAATATACCGTTGTACTCAGCATGCACCCTCATAACAAATATAAAATTCCTCTCCGAGCCGGAGTCTCGACAGAGAAGCAGCGTAAGCACATGGATCCTGTTGCGGATATAAAAAAAAAGAAAAGAACGAAAAAAGCAGGAACGAAAACGGGTTCCGAGGAGGAGAAGGAAGTTACTCCGCGATTGACAGACAATCTTTCGCGCCTCGCCGAGCACACACAAACATTCCTTCTTTCCTTCCGAGATCAAAAGCATTTCTTCACGTTCCTTCAGACAACGCTTTCTTGCGACGGGAACCGCGACAGGAAACTGACTCCGCCGTTGGAAGCAATTGTAGGCTTTGGCACAACTGTAGCAGGTTGGTGTCGTTCTACTCCGGGGGTTCGCAAGTTGTAGCTACGCACGGACCCCATCGGGATCCCCACCGGGGACCGGCGTTCCTCGGCTTCCCAGGACCGCAGCGGGGACACCACCGGGGAGAATCTTTGCAGAGGGTTCTCTGGCAATTGTCCGTACTCAAACCTCTGGCCGTCCTGGAGGAAATCAAATCAAGACGTTTCAACCGATCCCGGGCCCTTCGCAAAAATAGCTCCGGATGAGACTACCGCGATTTCACTCGGAACGCGGACTCGAGACGGAAGCTTTCCATTCCGCAATCCGCGTGCTTTCGGATTTCATCACCAAGAAGTGGGATGAAGTTCCCAAATCCGATTATTATACGAGTGCCGGTTCGGTGGCCACGTGCCACAATTCGCTATTGTATCCGTATCAGGACTGCATGCAATACACCCACTGCCCCGTTTATTGATCTTCGGAATTAATGTGGGCAATCATTGATCCTCCCTTACCTCCCACTGTGCGCGCTCAAGCATCCTCCAACGAGGAACAACAGACGCTAAAATGGAATGAGATCAATTACTCTTCCTGAATCTTTCGGCGAGAAGAGTCTTGACGCTACACTTGTTTAGGACCTTGCCTTGAGTGTCAACATGGAGAGGAACAAAACTCAACGACGAAAGCATTTTATTTTTCGTTTCTCAATAATAGTAAAAAAATGTCACTACTTACGGCGAACTACACGCTGACAATCATTGCACTATGTATCAACACACCCACGTCCAAACTTTCAGGACAGCGCAGGTTACTATAGTTTCTCGCGTGTTCAAAAAGATTTTTATTTGACAGAACATCTTCGGGCTTTTCAACAGTGTGTTCGAGTGCCACTTTACACATTCATGAGAAAAAGAGACGATGTTGAACGTCGAGCATTGACTCTGATTTCCATCACTCGAATTGAAATCATTTGCTGGAGGGATCGAGTGCAGTAACATATCATTAACTTGAATTACTCGAATGATTAGTTTATATGGTAACCACCATTTTTTGCTCCTTTTTTCGTTTGTTGAATGATCGGACAGAATAAGCTTTTCCTTGTATTGTATCAACCCTTGTACTGAAATAATGGATGCATTGAAGGTATAAAGTACAGTAATAATGCACAATTTCATCAATTGAGATGGAGCCATGCATCATATTAAAGGAAGCCCTGATGCCAGTACAGGCTTTGTGCAGGTGGTACTTGACCAGATGGTGCATGTGATGAGAATCACATCTTCAAAGGCGTGCAATCCATGAAAAGAATGAGATCCCTTTAGAAGAGGTCGCTCTTCAATTAGTGAAATGTAATTTGAAGGTGGGGATTAAAGTGAATGCAGCAAGTTAGACAGATGAAGTTATTACTGTATGTGAACTTAGGTCAAGGGATCTAGAGAACTTCAAAGCTGAATGCATGAAATAGCATATATTTTGATTAGTTGTGGACTTGTGGTTGAGCCGAGTTTAATTCACTGATGAATTGATACCGAGGAGATTTCAAGCAAATGCTGCCATGCCTCAAAAACGGTTCAATCTGGAGAAAGAGGCTAGAAATCACTAGCGTACAGGAGAGATTGAAAAACTGTTTTCGTCTTCGGTGTTGGCTTATATTCGTCACATGATCATCAATCCAGCTGCTGGTTTGAGTTCTCACACTAATTCATCACGTCATGAGCGGAAGAGTTCATAGGGACGACAGAACATAGCGTGTGGGTAAAAGGGAGGGGGGGGGGGGCAATATTGGCGGGGAATTTCATTCCACCCCTGCTCTCGACGGCAATGAAGACCGGATTAACGAACAACAGCCGCCGACAGTGGGGGGAAAATACTACCCCTCGCCGCCACATGGCCGCGCCCGCAGAGGAACGATGATCTCGGCATGCTGAAGATAATTGCCTGGGGGGACGAACTGATCTCAAAGTCACCTGATCAAAGCCAGCACTGTAGTGCGAGGCCAGAACTAAATTAACAGAGGTTCTGAACCTCTCCTCCGGCGAAAACAGGAAGAGGAGAATTAATTGCATGAAATCCACTCGAAGAATAAGCATTCCATGGACTCGCGGAAAAAGCCGAAAAATCAGACATCCCAATTTTTAAAGGAAAAATGAATGCATTTTCAAGACGAATGATTACGCTAGGCTAGATCACCTCGGGCCAGCAATCGATGGTAATTTAGACTCAGTCGCAGAAATTGACTATAAAAAGGGCTCCCGCCTCAGCATGGTGAGAAAACCGAGACTAGAAAAATCGAAAGATTACTTCGTACAAGGGTAATAAAACGCAGACGTGTTATGACCCGTATCTTTCGAAAAATGAGAGAAACAGATATTTACTGGAAATAATACACTTTTTGTCTCTGTATTTTCGGCAGAGAAGAAATTGCACTCCATACTCGTTCTTCGTACAACCTCGAGAACTGCTCATGCATTCGAATGATTTTTTTGTGTCCATCATTTCTCCAATTCTGCCTCTCTAATCCCTCCATTCCAGAGCTTTCCGGCCTTTTCTTTTGCGGACTGTACCAGTGTCTAGACACGGCGGTGCTCGTGTACCCCCTCTGCATGGGTGTCCAAGTACCGCCGGTGGTACGTGTAACATATTTCAGGTACTGTGCGTTATATTGTACACACCATTTTTATTTTTCCTTTCTGACCTGTCCTCTCGTCAGGTCCTCTGAGCAGGGGTTTTTGACCAGTGATACATATACCACTGATTCGAAGAGGGCACCAAGAAAATTGCATGTTTGATGTTTAATACGACCATGAATTTCAAACCAGTCGCATGTTGAAAACAAATTAATCTACAAATGGTACTCGTATTCAAATTTACATATGCATCTGGAATACAATTTGAAGACGAAGCGTGAAGTCTTGGGAATTTACTTGGACTATGAGAAATAAAATGATATGAAAGTTGAAGAAAAGTATGGGCGATTTAAAAATCGTGAACTGGTTTCGAAATATTTAAACCAAATAAAGGACATTGGTGGTACTTGGTGTCGGCGGGGGCATATGAAAACTCTGAGGTGTATTCAAAATTGTGAAGAAAAAATCCCAGCTCTGCAAGACAGCAGTCCCTTAATATATTTTCCATGTTGTACTGGACAAGTGATTCACAGGTTCGTCCTTGAGTTCAGTACGATCCTGCATACCACCTGCCAGATGTATCAGCGCACCATTGGTTGTGAAACCTGCTTCCAGTCATCCGTAAAAAAAGGTTAATTTCAAGAATATACTTTCTGAATCAATTACAGTCGTCCGCCAGGTTCTCGTTTCCGTTCATGTATTCTCATAATCGCTTATGAGTAATGAATCCTAATGAATAATGAATTGAATTTCCCTTTCCAGCTAGATCGCGGACGGGATGGATCGATGCGCTGCGGCGATTAGAGCAATTTGTTTCGCGCGAAGATTCGTTGAGGAATTATAATCTGAAAAAGATGCAAAATACATCATATACCAGGAACGAAGCTAGAATTAACGAGCAGAAAATCAATAGTTGAGTCATGCGAAATATTCGCAAATCTTGAGGCATTAACTCAGCACTGGGGAAAACATGTGAATCATGTAAGGAAGATTTACATTTGTGATGCAGACATATTTCTTTTTAATAAAAGAAGTAACAATATCAGTAACCGTATATGGGTTAGAGTTACTGAAGTTCAAAATAAGATGGAGTATGTCATTCCTTCGTCAAACGTAATAAAATAAATGTTTTTTGAAAGTTCATTCCACTTCCAACATGCGCTTTTTAGTTCAAGTAATTTATTTTCCGATTCATAATACGATAATTCGATTCATTTTTCGATTCATGAAAATAACTAAGAACATTGTACTGTAGTAAGAGGATTCGTCTATGCATGTATGTGAATACAGTGCATCCAAAATTTATTGGAATACTGGCACAATAATTTCATAGGGTCATTGGAAAATCTAATTTTTATCTCTTAAATTATGTCATGAGGAGAATAGAACTGATGAAAACAAAAGATGAAGCTGATTTTTTTCCATGGATGAATTGGAATTCAACTGGATTGTGTAACAGTACATGGGTGAAGTAAAGCGGTTCATTAGCGCGGATAGTCAATATTCTACGCCGTTAATCTACGCTCTTATTTCAAATAGGAGCAGTTACAGCATGCGTATTTGATGGACAAAATCAGCAGTGATTTGCATTAATAAGGTGATCATGAAGTTCACTCAGTGGGAGGCAACTGTTTCTCGGGTCAAGAGGATCGCCACGGAACGCGGTCACGAGCCGTTGAAAAATGGGTGCTGAAGGTAAATCAATGGAGACGCTGGCCGGGAATATTGGAGAGCATCGATTCGCTAATAATCGCCGCGCGCCGACGGGGCCCGAGAATGCGATCCGGGTTCTGTCGAGCATGGCAATGAGTTTTTCCGGCCGGGCATTGAAAACCCGTCCGCCGTTGTCGGCACGACGGGTTCCTGAGTGACAACTTGTCGGTATCCCGAGGCTCGTTCCGGTCCACGGTTTCTACGCCGCCAGACTCCATGGGGCAATTTTTCGTTTTCTCCGTTTCAAATGTACCGACCCATTCATCTTTTCCCCCCATATTACGCCCCCGGTCATGCCCCGCCGAACTATAATTTCAGCTTACAATACCATCAGTTCATCCTCGGAAAACTGAGGCTGCTTGACGAATCAAGAATTTAATATCCCTCTCATATGTCTGCGGGATACCGACCTTTTAAATTAAAATAGACACCAACTGGTCGATTATATGTACATCGAACTAACTTCCTTTTTGAGTTTGAATTCTAAAATAACCATTGGAAATGAAAAGTGAAAATTTTTCTAACCAAAGGCTCTCTTTTCACTCGCTTGGGGCATTTTTCCTTCGAATAATTTCCTGTTCTAGAAGTATTGTAGGTTATTAAAATGTAAAGATATCAAGTCATGCAGGGGAAAATTGGGATAACAAAAAGTCTGGCACTGGAAACATTCGGATCATGTTCCAACAATTTTGTTGTTGTTTTACGATCGCGTGCAGTTCTGCCCAGCACCATTTAGAACATTTGAATTTCTAGAAGATTTCACACATAAAATAAAATTTTCTTGTACAATTTTATCATAGTTGATTCCCTCCCCCTCAATATTGTTTATTTCCTGTGGACTACAGATTTTTTTTGTCTCAAATAGTTGCCCACAACCAGGATGTGGCATATAAGCGATTAAATATGATACGTAAGATTATTCTTGATGCAATATTCAAAGCTTGATATCCCCTTAAACTCTTAAAAGGTTCAATTTACGTCCAAATTGGCCATTGGAACTCTCACGAATTTATTTGATAATCGCCTATTCGAGCTGCAGCTGACATCACAGCCATCTCGCATGCATCATTCATAAGCCGCGTATCACCTCCAAAATACGTTCAACGAGAAAACTCCATTACTCTGATTTCCGGGTGAATATCTGCAAAACTGAGAAGCGAGGGAGAAATGGAAAAAGGTCCACGCTGATCCGACGCAAAGAATAAAAATGTCCGCTGCGCATTTATTTTCTATTTTCTTAGGGCAGATACTCGCACGTTTGGTATACAAGATTGCATCCGTTCCGTTTACCGCGAAAAGAAAAGCGAGAAAAGTGCATTTTCTCCCTTGGGCGGATGAAATTCAGGGATATTCAATCTCATCACATCCGGACGCACCCGTCTGCGCGTATCGTTTTGTGGTACTAGCAGCCGCCGGGGCCCCAGACATCAAGTGGCGGCATTTTGGAAACGTTCGATGAATCTTCAGTGAAGTGTCTCGTCAACGCGGCAGATCGATGACCCATCCGAGAAGTTGCCGAGATTATCCTGCGTGACGTTAAAATCACTCAGGCGGAAAAGAGCGTGCCGAGCACAGCGGCGATGCTGGGAGATTAAATAATTTGATACGCCGCGGAGATTCCCACGCTGGTAACGATTTCCCATACACGGCCGCGCAGCAACGGAGCACCTACACCGCGTCTCCCACTCAGCGGCTCCAATTTTTCCTCCTGTCCCTTTTCGTCCGGGGAACCCTGGAATGGGAGAAAAACCCTTCGCAGCAGGTCCGGCAACAAAGGCGAACGACTTGACATTTCATGCTTCCGTCAGATGAACGTGTCCGCAGGCAAAGCAACTGCGGACACGCGAAATCCGGCGCCGGGTCAAGTAAGCGCCGGGTCCAACTGAGCGCCTCTGAAAATCTCAACAGCGATTTAAAACTTTTCTGGAATTCGCACCTCTTCCGGAACATGTCAGACCTCGGATTCTAAATCTCGATGGATAAGAATCTCTATAGTCGCATGACTAAAAAATTTGCAACGGGTTACCTTATGGATGCTTCTGCAGATGTTGAATTCGTCGCCCAAAAAAAAAAAAAACATACGCTCATACACTTTCATTGAATGTATAAGGGGAATTAAAACAAAAACTAACCTTGATTCCAGGACAGCATTTTGAACCACCTGCGAAGCACCCGCGTGCCAGCAAAGGTTGAAAAGCCTTGTCTAACTTGTTGAACAATCTATCTGTATCATAATTCATACAAAAAGGCAGCAAAACATGCAAGCATGTTCTCGTGTATTTAAACGCTAGAAATCCTTGTCATGGCTAGAGTTGGGCATCATTTGTGAGCCCTTTTTTGTGGTTCAATTGCAACCTACAGTATTTTACAGTGAACTTCTGTCGCTCTCATGCAAAAAAAAAGCACAGATATCATGGAATCTTAGTGCATGTAATTATGCAGTTTATGAAGCTGAAAGGAAATCGTGCATCTCGACATGACAATTAATTTTGTGCGATAAATACTGCAGACAGTTTCTATATGCTCAGTTGAGTGGCGCTCAGTTGGGCGGTCACGAAAAAATTCCCGGAACGAACTCATCGCCCGACCGATCCGTTTCCATTCATCAGAAAATTTTCACGAGCTTCCCCGCAAGGCACATCAAATGTCAACGTGATGTTATCTCACGCCAATAAAACTTGTTGGTTTCGATGTAATTGGGGAAGGAAATATACGCGTGTTTGGTTGTTGTGTGTGACGCGAAGGCATTTGACTGAAGCGGGGAAAACATGCAAGGCTGCTCATATTTCACGGAGAGTCAGATCCGGATCTAAACTTCTCGGAAGTCAGGACAGCGCGATTGATTGAACCTTGATTAATTCGGCTTCGGCCGTTGTTTTCGGCTTTATTACCGGAGTGTGTCCCGCGAATAGACTCGGAAGGGTGCGGGAGAAAATCCCGGCAGAAAAAAACCCATCAGGATAGAATATATACAGCTACCGCATTGAGGCAGATATTCTGCAAAACCTCCCAACGAATTTACAATTTCGATTTAATTTCCAATTTTCGTCACGCAAAAAATATCCCAGTAGAACATGAAAAATCATGTTTACGCAGCTGTAAGCTGTATACTGCTTCTGGGGGAGAAGAAAACTTGATGCAAAAAAATCTAACCCCTCAGAGAAAAATACTGTGCAGCTTTTACCGTGGCAACACATTCAAAGCAAAGAATGACCTTCTCGAAGGGGGAATACAGCCTATTCATGGTATTTTTTTTACATTTTATTATAGCGGGGTTTTTACATTTTATTCTACGAAACCTTCGTTTCTGCAGATCGGAAGTTCTGTGAAAATTTTATTTCTTAGCTTCAAAATATGCAGACGAATAAAAGTGGAGTATACAGCACTGTATTGTAATGATCTTTATTTCAACCGAAAGAAAAAACTTAATGTGGCAGTATATTCAATTTGCGATAAGTGAGCGAGGATTAGAGTAGAGAAGAATCCCTGTTTGCCTCGTTGATTATTTGAATACAGTAGTTTAAAATTGAGAAATATATAGGCGCAGCAAAACCAATTGTCAGAATTTTATTTTTATTTATTTTTTATTCTGAATCTTTTTTCGAAGCATTAACCCTTCATTCCCGTATCATGTACCAGAGGGCTTCACTCGGGAAACCTCTCGGAAAATCGCGAAATGCGGCCGGGCAGCAGACAGCTGCACATTGGCAACGTTGGTGGAGGGAAATTGGAGCCGAAGATAATTAGTTTCCCGTGTAATGCTCCTGGAGAGACGCGAAGAATCCTCCTCGGAAGATGGGAAATCCGCCAAGGACCAAGGAGGAAAACAAGAGCATCCCGGGGATTGATTTCCCCCATCGTCCGGGTGTCGGACAGGTATACTCAAACAGTACTCACGGTGCGGCGTTTACGCGGGAATCGAGCACGTACCTTGGAGAATTTGATGCAGGTGGGATGATAGTGACTGACATGCGAGTCCGGAAGGAATGAGTCCGGCTCTCGGCGGAATTTTCTGCCCTGCTGATCTGCTCCTAATGCCATTTCAGGCACGGAGTTCAGCACAGAAGCAAGCGTGCCTTTCTGTGCAGACTCCCGGCTGTCGACCTCTTCGTTCTCCTTCTGACTGGATCCTGCAAGTCGTCGAACACACTCTTAGCGTACACTCTTTTCTCTGTTCTCCATTATTCAACGGTCACGACGCGCGGCACTACACAGCCCCCTTGGAACATGTCGAATTGTCGAAGCACACCTTACCCGGGCCTCGCAACAGCCCTTTCGTCGATGACGACGAGATCAGATCAAAGATGCAAAGCTTGAGCGAGGTTGTCTGAAACCTCGGCTCGAATCACAAATCCGTTTGCATTTGGGTTCGTATTCTGAAACCGAATGTACCGTACTCACTCGACTAGTATAGGTCAGGGTTCCCCAACCCGTGGTCCGCGGTCCAGCCCGGTTCGCGGAAGTTTTTTGCCAGTCTGTGGGAACTTTTGTTCGGCATAATAAATTTATCAAAAGTAGCAATGATAAAGTCTGTTATCTTCATTTGAAATTTTTTAAAGGCAATGACAGTTGAAATTATGGGATGAAAAAATAAAATTTGGCTTTTCCCCTAATAACACTGCAGAAAACTTTTCGCCTGCTGAAAGACATTATTTAAAGTTTTCATTCTGAGAAACCTTTCTTCAAGCCTAACTTTCTAATTTTTTGAAGGCCTTCCACTATAGCTGCAGTGGTTCTTGAATTAAATTTTGAAATACAATCTTTGTTTGGAGGACTTTCTGGCAGGTTATTTAAAAATTTCCACTGGTCTGCAAATTTTATGGAACTTTGGCGGCCCACAGAAAATTTTATGAAAGTTTGCCGGTCCGCAAACAATTTTATAGAAATTTGCCGTTCCGCGAAGCCAAAAAGGTTAGGGAACACTGGATAGGCCACAATCATTCCTGCTGCATTTTTTTTTCCTGCTAAACCTGTTATTTTAAATTTAGGTTCAGGCAAATATATTTGCCGAGGTTACTTTTGAATACTTTTTGCGTATAGAATCTCTTTTTTCCAACGTTAATTATATGCATTTTTCATTTTCTAAAAATACGAAATGGGACAACTTGCACAGCGACAAGTCGCATGGCGAAAACTCGAACAGTGCGACAACTCCCACAGTTTTTTTTTTTTTATTCCTACTAAACTATTGATGCTTTGAATTTAGGTTCATCAGGAAAATATGAATACTTTTTTGCAAATAGATTCTCTTTTGTCCTACATTGATTGCATGCATTGTTCATTTTCTAAATATACAAATTGGGGCTTGAGAACATCAAAAATGCCAAGATAAATTTGTCCATGAAAATCTCCCTCGTTTTTTGGCATGGAGGAACAGGATGCTGTTCATCCTCAATTTTTTCAATACTTGAGTTTTCAATCTAGTCAAGGATTATTCTGATGTATAAACAATTTTTCTGGGGAAGTTAGTCAAGTTAAATTGGTCAACTTTGGGATGGTCATGTATATGCAGCAAATTGTCTTGCATCAAGTGGAGATGCCTAATTTTTGTGTGTGCGTTTTTGCATCAGTTTTTTCTATAATTGGCTCATGATATTGGACACATGGATTAGAATAATCACAAATAGGTTGGAAAGACAAGTATTGAAAAAAAAATGAGGATGAACAGAATCCTGTTCCTCCATGCCAAAAAACGAGGGAGATTTTCATGGACAAATTAATCTTGGCATTTTTAATGTTCTCAAGTCCCATTTTGTATATTTAGAGAATGAAAACTGCATGCAATCAACGTAGGACGAAATAGAATCTATATGCAAAAAAGTATTCGTGTTTTCCTGATTTATGAACCTAAATTCAAAGCAACAATATTTTAGTAGGAAGAAAAAAAAACTGTGCGAGTTGTCGCACTGTTCGAGTTTTCGCCATGCGACTTGTAGCTGTGCAAGTTGTTCCATAAACTCTTTTCAGCGAAATACTCCGGGGAAAAAAGTGCGCGAGCGAACTATGTTTCCTGTTTTCGTTTATATAGGACCCATTTTCTCCGCGAAATTTTGAATTTTTGCTAGACAATAGCTGTCCGAAATCGGAGTGCGGCTCTCAGTCGCGAAAATACGGTACTCACTCGGTTCTGCTCAAGTTCTCCTGACACGGGCATTCAAGATGCGGGATCCTCACAAGTGCGATTATTCCGCCAATTATTTTTCCGCCTCGAAGCGGAGCGGAAAAAAACGAGGCCACATAAAATCTCGAGATACGAAGACATCTGGAGTACGGGGTCCTGCCCGCACAGTTTTGCACCCTGGAATATGTTTTCCGAAGTAAACTTTGCGACACGAAGATGGAATCCTTGTTCCGTTCTTCGTGGGCTTCCATGAACTTTTAATAATTCCATGCAATTCCAACATTGGCTTTGCCCTGTTCTCGTAACACATAAGGTTCATTGCGGAGTTTCGACTGCGACCGGCTTCATTCGGCCTTCATATTTCATACCTTCTGAAGATGATCACCGCTCGTCGTTTACATAGTCCGTCAATTTCTGACGTTGGTGTCAGGCACACATAAACTGGGAACCTTTCGATGGCAGAATAAAAATGAAAAGCAACTGCTCCAAGCATCGGAAAAACCTTCAAAAAGCTCGACGTCGTTCCTCCAGTACTGAGAAATGATTCAAGGTTGCCAATCTTCATTTATTCCCTTGAGCAGCTGAACACGGCAAAATTCCTTTCGATGGTACCATGATATATGAACTGATGACAGTAGGAAATGTGAATATTTTCACGTTGATCTCGATCATCCCTCATCCTTCTGCATTGATGTCCCAGATGAGATAACTTGACCATTTAATCCGCGAATACGTCAACCTTTTCCTCCCTTATGTGTTGCCAAGCTAGCTTTTTGCGGATGAATAATTTTGGCAGGCATTGTTTGAAGAATTAAAATTCGCTTATTGGTTCGAAGTTCCACTTAAATCACCTCAATTCTCATGAAAAACTGTATTATTGCCATGGACAACTCTTTCAACTTGAAATGCTGGCAAAGCAAACTTTACAATTCCCATTATGGAGAATCGCGAGCCCAACGCTTTATTTTTATAAATTCGATTATGATGGCGAACGCGTGATCGCAACAGACCGTGGGCGATTGCATTTATCAAGGAAAGGCTGTCCATATTTTGTCAGTTGATGTGCAATTCGTTTTCAAGTGGAAATCCTGAGCTTTTCACCTGGCTGACATTCATAAAAAATCCATAAAGGTTCAGACACAGAAGCCCTCGTATTGCTTGTTTTCTTTGGATAAGGGAAAAGATGGACTCATTCATAATTTTTTTTACACAGGTGATGATCGTACGTTCAAATACAGTATATTCTTATTTGATGATAATGCAATAAAAATTCGGGAGACACTTGGTCAGAAGAACTTGTAATGCCTGGCAAAAAAATAATGAAATGAGTACATCATCCATATTTATTGGTGTGTGAAGTGCACCCTGATTTCTCGTTCTCCTCTTCAGAAAAAAAGAAATTTAAGAGCACTTTAAACTCGTCCAAGATGCGAATTTTCTTTAAAGTCTCTCACAGAAAGTTCTGTCGGGCGTCATACGAAAGTGGCATGTAATTTAGACACGCATGTGCCTAACTTACTTGGTATTTATGCATGTGCATCTAAAATTGCAGGTGCAATTTTAGATCGCGTTTCCACTTTCAAATTTCCAAAACAAAGTAATACAGAAAATCGGAATCGAGAATCGAATGAAAAGACGTTCATTGAAATCAAAACTGCGCTTTTCGGTATTCATAGTTCATAACATTTTGAACTCAATTTCAAGTATCAAATCTTCGAAAACGAAGCAGTACTCAAGAGTTGAATTACAAATATGAATTGAATTTCAATTTTGGTGCAAACTATGTTTATTATGTATAGTACTTTCGATTTTGAACTTATTGAAATCAGAAAAAATGGGGTTAGGGCAGCAAACGTGATTCTAATGTGCGATTCGCATTTGGATCTTCGCTAGCTAAACTAGAACGTGCCGTGGTGAACGTCTTACAGACGGCCGCGAGGTAAAAAATACGGTAGATCCGAAACAATTTTAATTTTTTCTTTTCTTTCTTAACTGAAGAATATGCTCTGTTAATTTATTGCTCCCGTTCTGATCGAAAACATGTATCCATCTGCGCCCAGCGGCGCGGAAGATTTATTCGACATTTACGATCGCAATTGACGCAGGCTTAGAGAAACCCGTAATTTGTGCGAAGCCAGAGAGGTTTTTCTTTTGGCGTCCGAATATTGCTTGGGGAAAACTGCGCGTGATTGGAAGAAGCTGAAGAGGTGCTTCCCGAGATTGATTCGGGAATAGACTCACCGTGATTGAACGGCAGCAGGTGAGCCAATTAAACCTAACGTCTTCATTTCCGTGGTAATGAGTACGGCACGTATCGCGAGTCGGCACACGCAGCACCGAAAGCGGCTGTGGGTGTTATCGCGAGGCACCATGCTGTCCAAAATAAAGTGAAGTCACGGATCCCGAGTACCATTGTCAAAAACCCGAGAAGACATCTTTTGAGCCTACGCGTTCGTCTCCACTATCTCCACCTGCGGTGGATGCGAACCCGGGATTAAAACTCTCTCGGGATCCGGAGATCCGGGGACGAATGATAAGCTCACGGAATTGTTGACGGGTTCATCGGAATCGCGGGTTGTGATGGGGATAGTCCCGGCTGACGCGGAAGAAAAATTGAGGATGCAATGGGGCCCAGATTACGCATCAGATGTGGCGGAGAGCCGGATCAGTCCCCGGTAATCGAGACTCAAACGACGAGGACATTAATTTTTTTTTTCCGGTCGAGTACTGTCTTGTTGGGATCCTGAGTGGAATTTTACGCGTTCCCACCCAACACGGACCCCCCCCCCCCCCTCATGCCGAAGTGCACCGCGGAAAATTGATGCCAGTCACGACTGTTGCAAGATGTCCCTCTTGGGACTATCGTTCTTCCCGCGATAAACTTGGCCATGTCCCAAACATGCTCCTCTTCCGACCACCATTCCTTCCTTTTTTGTTTGCTTCCCAGCCCACGACCGGATCCGCTTCCTAGAAAACTGCTCCAGTTATTCTTCATCTCTCGCGTCTCCCGGGGACTAATGATCGACGCTTTGCCTGCATCAAGGTATTCTTCCACGCAAGTACTCCAGCAATCCATACGCGGAAATCAGGGTAGATTAAATAGCTTTCGCGGCAAACTCCGGCTCATTTCCTAATGCAGCTTCCGGGGCGAGATTCCTCAGTTCCCGTCCACGGGTACTGGGCCAGGAGGGTGGCCAACAAGCGCGCTAGTTCTCGAACCACGACGTCGATGGCCTTTAAGGCCCCTCTTTCACCCCCTGGCAATTAGCAGTGGTAACATCCCCGCACCCAGGCGTTCTTCCATCTTCTCTCTATTTTTCGCGCGAGAAACTGTTAATCGAATTCAGCCTGGGTAAAGACCCGGTTTCCTCGGGAGAATAACGCGGCATAAGAGAGCATTTTCCGGTCTTTGAGGGTCTCACCTGGGAAAGCCCGAAGAGCGGAAGATTTTTTGGCTTGGTGGTCCGGGTTGGCGTCCACGAGCTGGCAGTATTCGCCTTCGTCGTGTGAGTTGCGCGGCGTGGGCCGCTCGCATAACTCCATCTTTGGCACACCTTGTGGTGCTTCGTCACCGCGTTTCTTCACGAACCACGTCATGAGCAGGACGATGACCATGGCCAGAAGCAGCACCGACACCACGACCACGGGTACTCCTTTCGACATCAAGGGCTCGTCGCCGGGAAACTCTGGAAAAGCCAGCCAGACAAGCATGAAACGAAAGCCAAGTCTGGTCCCCGACCGGAGTAAGGAAAAGAAATGAGCACAAATGCGCTCATAACGTACATAGAATATTTAAGCGCTCATGGGCCTCATCCAGATTTTAAACAGCAATTTCAGGGCACGAAAATTATTAAAATGAATGGACATTTTAAAATGATGAATTGTATGAGAGAATGAGGTCTGGACACTCATATAAAAGCTGCATATGTCCCCACTGCCCTGTGAAGTATAAAAAAGTGGAGAATGAATGAAATTCTCAGGCATCGATGATGAAAACCCCCCGGGGAAGTGCCGCATTTTTGGGTAGGGTAAGAGACACTGTCAAGCTCAATTTAGGACCTTTCATAGATATCGCTGTATAGTATTCCTCATTTATCATCTAAGGAGACTATTTTCCAGCATAAGCAGTAATTGACTGTGTTGAGTATAGACCACACCCAAGTTTTTCAGAGCATTTTTCATAAGGAAGTGGAGCGAATATGATCATAAATGTGCACGGTACTTTATAAGGTAACCATACTTGTCAGTATAGCATGCACATCGTGAATCCATTAGTAAAAGCCATCTGGATTTTTATTGAGAAAATACCGACGGGCTCATTTTTGGGGGGACTTCAAATTTGCAGCAACAAAAATTAATTCCCATATAATGCAAGGGAAGAGACTAGAAACGCGGAAATCTGATGAATTAAATTGAAAGCCGTCATGGAAATAAAAGGGCACATCATCTATCAACTTCTTCATGCACAATGAATCGCAGCACATGCAAAAACATAATAGCCTTGATGAGCATAGAATCCTACCCCTCCAAACATGCATGGATGGATTCCCAAATCCGCCATGAAAGCGGCGAATCCATTGATCATTCGCGGAAGAAACGTGCGGGAAATGAAAATGAATAAGGATGTCTGCTGAAACAAGTTTCCGAAAGACGATAATCTTTCGACGATAATCTGTTCCTCTGTAGCTGATCCTAGATTTGTGCAGCTTGGGACTTCCGGCAGGCACGGAACGGAATGGATGTTCAGCAAAAATTTCATAAGCTATTCCGGAGAAAACTAGCTTTAGAATCTGCCATTTCAAGGCGATGATTGAGCATGCACACGTTACGCGGATCTCTGTTTTCTTCCAGAATGTCGACTGCAAAAAAATAACGGAAAAATCCTCGCCTTTGATTTATGAATCCGTTTTTTTTGATGCAGAACTTTCCTACCATGCAAAAGTTCCCGGGATTCAAGAAATACAATACTATCGTGACTGAAGCTTCCTCGGAAAGTCTTCGGGTACACGTGGCAGGATCTAATTTTTTCCGATTAGTACTCTGGCAAACAAAAATTCTGCGTGCAATATCGGGGCAACGTCAGCATCCGAGCGCTGGTGAAAGAATTGTCAGTTCACGCGGAAAGATCGAGCAGGAATAGGCGTCTAGGAAGCTGGTAAATGCCTGCCGTTGTTTCCTCGGGAATCAGTTCGATGAAAAATCAGGAGCAAATGATCGCCGGGACAAGTTCAGAGCACGTGCGAAGAATGCAAAACAGAACCGACGCGGAGCCAGTTGTTTGTTGAACATCCCGTCGTCGGTAATTAGCTCCGCAGCGAGACGTGACCGACAGGGTCTCGGGGTTCCCGGTTACGAGGAAAAACTGGTAACTGGAAAAAGGCTTTCATCTCTGGCCGAGATTTAATTAAATCAAGGTGTACAAAGCAGAGGGGAGGCGAGGAGGTCCTTTGACGAGCGGAGCACAGCACAGAGACGCGAGCGGGCTGTTGCTTTCAGCACGAGATGAGCAGCAGGCCGGGAAATCGGGGGAAAGCATCAGAATAATTTCCTCGTGATGACCAAAGGACGTGCAGTGTTTTTTCTTCTTCTTTTGCTTTTGTTTCGCTCTGAAGATGGCGCCAGGCTTTTGTGACATCCGCGCAATGATCATCCAGCCATAATTCACCGCCCCCGACTATGGGGTTTTTCGAAGACTCGCGTCGCACGATATGAACCGAAGAGCGACGATAGAGTCTAGCGCAGAAAAAAGCCCGCGCCTCTCAGTCTGAAGCCATGGAAAACATCGCCAGGGCAGTTCAGCCCCATCTGTAGTATCTCTAATTTGCCTGCTACTGGAGTTGAAGTCAAGGCGGGACATACAAAACTCCCTGGATTATTTTTCTTTTTTAATGTGAAACCTCAGACAAATTAAATAATGCACTGAAATGTTTACAAGCTTATATATTATATTCAAATTATTAAGAACTAGCTGAGACTTTCGAGACATTTTTAAATTAGAAACTCTATAAAAACTGCTGTAAATATTAATTTCCTCAGATTACAGACTGGCGTGCTCGCATTTTGGACGAAGTTTACCCGGAACAAAACATTGCTCAAGAAAAATGAGTGCATTTTACTTTCTAAAGCAGTTTGCCACGCTAAATTCACCAGCACTGATGTTGATGCGATTTTAATCTTGCGAAACATGTTTTTCATTTTTTGCCAACAGCTGTTAGATTCAAAATTTTAAACTTCCAAATTAAAAATATTCGTACTGATTTTTCCCCGTCGTCCATTTGGGGCATTGCCTTCACATGCATTGATGAAAATTCGAAACAAACGACAAATTTCCGGAAGTTTTGGTTCATTATATTGATTTTCTACTGCTTCTCCCTTTGGTATACAATACTGTATAACTTTTTTTTAATGGAATCTTCGCCGGTTCTGTCGGGACTTCAAAGAAACATAAACTGAACCATGTTTCACGACGGAATTCATCTGATTCCTACGAAATATTTTCAGGAATGGTTTTATGTAGTGCTGCAAACATCCACGCAAATCTCGAAGTGCATTAGGTCAGATGACCTGTTGATTAAAATATAAATGACGAGGTTCATCTTTAAGTTATGGCCAATTGGCATGGAATGGAATTACAAGTATTCGAACTTCGATTTACATCAGTCAATTAATCACATTTTGAATCACTGAGAGCGAAGGGAAGTCTTATGTTGAAATTGTCAAGTTTGCAGATCACTAAATATTTATTTCTGCACAAGAACATTGCTGTTCGAACGCCATGTTGATCGCGGTGTCATAGTGTCTACGTAGCATTATATGCGAACAATCACCTAATTTTAGTGTACTGTATACTGTACTGTACTTCAGGCACTGGGTTTGCCCTAGAGCTTACTTTTTCATAACCATGGTTATCTGCAGCACTCCTTTCTCAACGGCTCTGGTTTGAAGGGCGCTGATTTTCATCGCAGGGTTAGGGAACCGAACAAAGCAGTTCCATCCGACCGTCAGTCGCAGCGGATTCAACATTCATTCCGGATTATCCCCGGCACTCGATCACTTTGACGATGCGGCTTGATTCCGCGCATGAAATCTCTTTTCCTGCATTCCCCTTCATCTCGCTGGTTTAGTGAGCGCATCACGTACAGCCCTTGTCCCAAGGCCCATTCGTACCCGTCGTTTGATCTGCAGTTATTATTGCGTTAGGGGGCAATGCGAGCACAGCGTCGTCACGCACCCCCATACGGATCAGCGAAAACGCAAGGGCGCAGTCCGTGATTCCCGGTAGTTACTCGGGTCAGTTTTGCGAGTCCTTTGCCACGGGATCCCCGGGCTTTCAAATGCACATCGGCAATGAAAGCGGGGCTTATTTCGGATTTCCGGCCCACACGGGGGGGATGCGTCGATGCGATTCCATCCTGCCGGAAGATAATGCGGGCTCGCGACTGTAGCAGGAGGTAAATGAAGTGTCGACTCGAGGTGCTCCAACGACTAGTCGTTCACGCCAGGTGAATAGGCCACCTTAGCCATTATCGTTAACATGCGAACCCGTGGCGCAGGGTCGCCCTCGACCATGGGAATAACCATACGGGGGAAAAAATGCTCCGCTATTTCTGAAATCGAAAAATCAGCATTGTTGAACTTCTCCATCACGTGGTCCTCGGGTCCATGGCGCTATTATTTTTAATTTTCACGTAGGAACATATAATGGAGTAGCCGGTCAACAATTCAGCTGTCTTGCGCAGTTTTTTTTTTCTTTGCTTGATTCAGATGATGATTTTTTGACCAGGACATGATCTGCTACCAGTGAATTACAAATTCTACAAACCTATGTTCACGTGGGTCTTCTTTCTGCTCCCCCCCCCCCCTAAATTTCTACATCGGCTCTCAAGGATGAACACCTACAGAATAAAATACTATACAACGAAGCGGGAACTCGATTTTCCGGGTTTCGTCTGACCATGAAATCGATTGAACGAGTCCAAAAGTCAAGTTTTTTGAAGACAAAGCGGACTATAATTTTAACCCAAGCCATTTTCCGCGTGAGATTGACAAACTTTAAACGAAAAGTCGCCCATAATGAGATATACAAGAGGAATACCAGCTAAACTTTTACTGATTGCTAAAAATATAGTCTTATTAGAATCGAGGAAAGACAACCCATATATACAGTACATGATATCCACAGACTTTTGAAATATACGCTCATCAGCTCATTTGAAAAGTGCATATCATTTTTTTCAGGACTTCGAATTAATAATAACCTTGCTTGGTCAGTTGTGCATATTTTAAAGTATTCGTGAGATCTTTTTTATATTAGATTAAGAAGGATGATTGATTATCACCGTGAATATTATAAGACGAACTAATTATGCTACATTATTTTTTCTGATCAAATTTCCCATTTTCTTGCTTGAAAGTGGGAACACCCGCCAGGAATTTTGCATTTTTTTCTTTTGAGACGCGGAAGGCAACGACATTCGTTGAGTATCGTCTGAAATGGTTAGAAACCATGCTGTATATTTAATCGTTGAGGGGCTGCGTCAAAGTTTATTTCGACTTGCGGAAATAGCGTCCGACGTTGACAAATCATGCTTTAGAAAGACAGCTACCCAATATCGTGCGAACGAAAGCGTTCGTGATTCATGTGAGGGTTGAGCAAACGGAAGCCGCCGAAAAAGGGGACAAAGATTGCAGTCGGAAATAATGAAGGAGCAAAAAACACCAACCTTGTTTCTTCTCTAGAGTTTTTGCCGTGTCCGAAGGGATCTTTACGGACTCACTGGATCCGATGCTGTTGCTGGCGTAAATCTCGATGATGTACGTCCGACCTTCGGGCAACTGCTTCCCTTCGATTTTGAACTCCGGGCGGTCCGTCCGATTAAAGGTGTACAGCAGAAGCTCCGGGTTTAGGTCAAGCGAAGGCCAGCTGGTGCTGTGCACCCCATTCGCCACAGTGTCGTAGATCTTCAGGAAGTAGACTGGGTTCGGAACCCCACCGTCCGAACCCGGCTGGCATTCGACGTGTAGAAGACTCGACGTGTGATTCGTGACGTTGCAACTCACCGGCTTGTCTGGCGGGCCTGTCGACACAGCGAGAATTAAGGAAGTTGCCGCCAACGCGTCAAGTGACTTCAATTTCTGAAGACCGCACGCCGAACTTCGAATGCGGGGGTGGATACGGAAAAGAAACCATGAAGCGAGGGCAGAAAACTTATGCGGCAAAATATTCAGAAGACGCGCTTCAAGTTGAACAATTTCTGGGCAATCTCCAAGAAAGAAAAGTCGACGAAAACATGACTCGGTTTGTGAGTTTTGCGACTAATGAGAGACACGGAACGGAGAAGAGCTTTCAGCCAGATTATCCAGGAACATGTCACTGCTGATCGAATTATTTTCTGCCAATTGAAATTTGTTTTTTCTGTGACGAATCCGATGTACAGTATGCGCACATTTGCTTTCGCTCGATTTACAGTTTGGGGCACATTCAAGCTCTAGCATCCCATTTTAAACCTGAGTAGACCAGAAAACAATTTCAGAGAAGGAAGGATCAATTAATACTGTAGTACGAAGAAATTCTAGAGCATATAAAGCGAACGGAAACGCCCAAATCGCAAAACCTATGCGATAATCCTGAAATTATTAAAAAAAAAAACCTTTGAAAACAATTTGATTCAATACATTGCTGAGGAGCGCAATCCTTTGAATTCATTGCTTGGCGAGTGGCGCAGTTTTTAGCAATATATGGAACAAAATCAAGCAGACTAGTCCTCACAAACTCAAAATGTCTGTTGAAATTATACAAATATTATAAATTCGAAATAATTTCAACACGTGAGCTCTAACTTTCCAAAGATGCCGCAAATCCTCTGAGCTTTTGCGTTCCAATAGAACATCTGCAGTACGTACAGTCGGCTAAAAAAAAATTTCAAATATCAATCAGAAAACACCACCTGTCGACTGCTCCAGCTATACTGACATACTTTCTCCAATGGGAAGAAAAATATCAACATTACAGTTTTTTCCCCTTCCAAATGATAACTAATATTATGATTCTAGTTCAATTGTATGGCTAGCACCCACATCTGAAAAACGTACAAGGGGTACATGGGAGAGGAAGTTGACACGTGATTTCTAACAAGGGTTGAATGGGTTCATGTTTCAAACAAATGCTGTTCTAGTAATATGCATCTTTCGGCCTAAAGAAAGCAACCGAGCAACATTCCGCAATCATTTGTGCGTCGGAGTAAATGTTGAGGCTGTTCGAGAAATTTGAAATTTTTTCCATAGGCATTGCTGTTGAAGGTGTGGTGAAGAAATTGATGAATACTCTGAAGCTGGAAGATCAATGTTCACCTCGTTGCAAATATAAAGCATGCTGAACACCACGAGGGTTCCGTCATGGGAAATACTGAAACTTGAAAGAAGACTCCGCGAGCGAAAGAGTACCAGAAACGCTGTGTTAAGGTTTCTAGCCAATCATCGACGTAGTCGCCAACTAAAAGGTTCCGATTCTTAGCGCTTACTCAAGCTCGTGACTCCCATCCCGAATCAGACGTTGGTCACCGCGCGCCTCGCGTGTTTGGACGACTTATCAAGTTCCAATAACAGCTCTCGAGGATCCACGTGCATCCATTGAAGCAGGGATCCTGAGTATTTATCCCTCACTGAGCATTGATCTGCTTTCCAGACACGCACTGCCTCGCCCATGACGTTACTAGAGTCCATTGACATAACTTGCGCCGCTAATACGACATCGTACGTAGACTTTAGGAAATGACTTCCTGCCTCTCTAGCCGTATCACTCGCTCCGTTTCCGGCGGTAACTGCGGAATGTGTCTCGGACGCCTTTCAGCTAGTTGACAAGAACATGGCTCAATGCAGCATGGGAAGAAGGTGAGCACGGACTCGCATGTGTGCACGGTAAATTGACGACTTCGAAGGAGTTTTCCGCGAACCTAGAGCCAACATTTTCTTCAAAGCGTTTTGCTGCAGCGTCGAGGTGCCAAATTCAGTGACAAGAATGCGCGAGAAGACATTCCTTTGAATTTCAAAGCAGACGACTTTGACTAAAAATGTACGCGATCCTTCACTTTCCCAACTCAAAGCTTTTGAACGCGAATTATAGTGACGTTCAACGAGTTTTTAGGCGTGCAGACATAGCAACTGTAGCTTAAACATGGCTCCAGATCCTTGTCATGGTTACGAAAATAAAAATAAAAATTATAAACAGCGAGACTCAGTACTGGGTAAGAATTTATTGCTTATCAACCAGAAAAACGCGTAGAACATCCAAAATGCGACACGAAAATTTCCAACCACATTTATCAGGAACTTTATTTTGCCAGACACATTTTTAGTCGTTCTCCCAACTGATTGCTCTGATGTACGGACTGTTCATAGCTCTATACGAAGAAGCACCTACTCTGCACAAGAACTAATTATGACTAGGTTCAAAATTGACCTAAATTTCTACTACTCGAGAAAAAATGAAAATGTTTGCAATAATTCTGGGATACATGCAAAATTATATTCCTGTACTGTGTTTCAATTTGAATATACTGTATCCTCAAAATGTCCTCCATTTCATCTCTCTCAATTTGATGAAAGCGAACAAAAGCCAGTTTCGAAGTGTCCAAACACGACCCTGAGTGTAGCAGGAATGCTCAGCAAAGACGTAATTTTCCGGGTTGGACAAAAATGAGAGAGACTCTGGACCTGTTCAAGGACTTACCCAACCAATAATGAAGTCTCAGCATGCGTTCATTCGATTTTCCCACTCGAGGATTTTGCACTTGGCCTACAGGGAGGTGCACCCAGTGTCAAAGGGTGCACAAGTGCACGCATAATTTTGAGGCGCAAGAACCTCGTAACAAGACTCAAAATGAGGGAGACTCTGGCTCGTGCGAGGACTTGCAGACCAAATAAATAAACCAGTCTAGCACTTCTGAAATGCGGCGCAAAAGTTTGTGCCCACGTTAGCTTGAAATTTGAATATTTCCCCGGAATGTCGCTGTTCTCGTTGCAAGTCTCACGGGAACAAGGCATATCAAGTTTTGTACCGTACTTTGAACGAGCTGGATGCAGGCCCGGGTTCGCAGAAAAAAAATCAATGAAGCAATCTGCTGTGATCCTCTTCAACATACAGCTTGCCACACGTCCTCGGCTTCTTTTTTTCGGTTCTTTTTATCTTCTCACTTCGTCACGCGGATCCGAGTCCCAGGCGATGAAGAACCAGGTCCAGGTGAGATGCTTCCTGACATTTAAGCACGTGAAAGCGTGCTTCTTGCACGATGCACGTCAAAGCAAGCGCAATTTTTCATCTTTCGCATTTGCGGAACCAGGGGAGTCGTAATATGACTTGCGGATAAGGGACCCAGCGCGAAGCAAGGATTTCATTCGCGTTACCTTGTTCCGCATATGTGCAGAAACTGCGCGGGATATGGGCCACGGCGTCCGCAAATTGAATGAGTGGGAGAAGCAAAGAAACGCGGTTTTGTCGAGTAAGTGTCTAGGAGATGCCCCGACAGGCAGGGCGTAGCACGCGGATCGCTCAATACATGTGAGGAGGAAACAGTGCACTTTCCGCCGCAGCAGAAGCGGAAACAAGAGCAGAATAATAGGCTCAAGTTGCATGCAATGTTTATATACAGATCGAAATGGAATATTTTTGAATTGTGCCCAGACACCGGGATCCAATTTCCAGACAAAGAGACGCCGTGCCAGCAAAGGTGGTTTCCGTGACGCTAACGACCTTGTTTGGATATCATAGCATCTACAGAAAATTGGTCTGAATCAAACCGACATTTTCTCGGAGATATTCATCGAAAAGACGCTTCAAAATATTTCCTACCGATGGACCTTCAATTTACATTGCTCAGAAGTCAAGATACACGAAGAGTATGAAGTGTCACAAAAAGTTTATCTTCTTTCTTCTCATGCCAAGAAGAAACGCAGTTCCAAGATGGAGAACGGATGTTCTTTGAATTGTTTAAGTACAGCACTTATTTCGACCGGCGAATATACTTCCGCGTCGGCAGAAAAAAGTGGCCCAACAGCACGTATCGCGATAGTGAAAACTTCTTCTCGAGAAAAGTTTCGCAAGAAAAGTTCGTGCAGACGAAATTGAATATCACACTCATGTAAAGTTTTGCGCAAAAATAATTCCGTAATTAGACGGACACGAGACTTGGCGAAAGAGTTTTCAGATACGTCTCATACATGCACTTCAGTTTTATTGATACCAACGCCATGCAAACACCAACACAGACAACCAGCATCATATTAAATACAAGGGTTGTCCCAGTTGAACGCGACCTTTGATACTTTCAGAGTACAATAGGTGTGATTTTCAAGAAGAATCATTACATATCCCACGGTCTTCATAGATTTTTGGGATTTTTTCCGATTTAAAATTTTTTTATTTACTGCATTATGATAAGTGAAAACTCTCCAGTGGCACCCAGAGTTCTACTCACGTACCACAGGAGCGAAGAAAAATGCAGGCCAGTTAAAAACTCAGTTGACATTTTTTGAAATTTTACCCATTATTTTTTCTGCATTTTAGATAATGGGTACAACGAAAATTTTAAATTTTTAGCTGGTCTGACACATTTTTAGCCCCCTGTGACGTAGGTGAAGAATTCTGGCTTCAACTGGAAAGTGTTCAAATCGTGCAGCGAATTTAAAAATAAAACTTTTAAAAAATCTGGGGGGGGGGGGGGTATCCTAGAACCGTAGAATATCATAGGCTATGTCGTGATCCGTTTGTACAATCACACCTAATTGAAAAAAATATCAGAGGTCGTTACCAGCTGGGAGGCAACCCTCATATACGGTATGTCCGGGGTACTAGGGCATACAGTATTTCTATAGTTAGGTTAGGCTATAATTACTCGAATATGAAAATCAACATTCGAAATGGAATCTTTAATTTGATGCCGTCATATATTTGCAAGCGCATTACAGTATACGTTGTCATTTTCTCTGAATGACGCAATCTCCTGAACGAAATTTGTCCAAAATTGATGAAGTAATTTCAATTTTCTAACCTAGGACTTCTCTTAGACGGTTTCAAGATCACGCTGGTATTAAAGGCATAAGTGAAATCAAGAAGACCCCACAGATTACGAAGAAATTATACAAAATTAAATTTCGTTCAAGGCTTGAAGTCGCTTCTCCCTCTTTCGATTTAAAAAAATGAACACGTCTTATATGCATCTTGCCAACAATAAAGTGAGTACGGGCAGATATTTCCTCAACTCAACCACAAAGAATGGAGCTGGTTTCCATTACGATGGTTCTATATGTCGCATTGCTATGTTGACTCCGATTTAGTAGAGATGTCAAGGTTTTTTCAACGCTGACCTTTACTGGGGCAGGCTCAATATGATGGAGAGTATTAGGTATGATAATTTCCGTCCATTTCCTGCTCTAGGCATCGTGATTCTGCGAATATTACGTAAGTGAGTCGTAATGCAAGTTACTTCCTGATTCTTTTGTGGCGCTGATTCAGCTTGAGAGGCAGGGCTTTCCGTGGCCCTGAACCATACCGACATCAGCTTACATATAACGGCTACAAGGTATGGTAATGTCTGTTCCTTGCCTGCTCTAGGTCCCCGTCCTCCCTCGAGTAATGCGTATGCGGGCCGCAATGCAAGTTACCTTCTATCTGGAACCTGAACAATATCCGAGACAGGTAACAAGGTTCTTCACCGACATTTCGTGCTCGGAATGCTCCGTTTCGTCTTTCGCGGCGGAAAATTCAACGCGGAGGAAGCTGTCACGGGCTCGTGCTGCTGTCGGGGATCCCAATGATGGCTATCGAGTGCAACAGGAACCACACCGTAGCTCGGCTCCTCTGCGATCCTGTTGCTGCGTTTATCCCGGCCGGATATGATAACCCGGTGTCATTGCGGAGCTCCGGCTTTTCACGCACCGCGAAGTGGCTTCAAAGCCTGCCTTGATGTCCTGTCTCACATTCAGTGTGCAACAGTTCGCTTCGCGACAATTCCGGTGACAACTTCCTGTTCCACCGACAGCTTGAACCACTCTTATCCGTCAGTCCGGAGGTGCATCACGCTGTTGCTGCGAAACCATCTCCTCCGTTGCCCGCCGCTCTTGATGCCCAACGCCCGAGATGAGTGCATCATTAAGCCAAGAGGAACACCCTCAACCGGTTATTATTGGTACGCTAATGAAAATCCCGCATGTCCGTGGGAGCACATGAAACAAATGGCTCACTGGAATTGATTAAAGTTGAATTAAGTTATCCCGGGGGCTCATTTCAATCTCCCTGGGGCGCTGATGCCCGGCGCCCACGGAGCGTATTTTCTGAAACTCCATGTCGTCGCAGCACTCTGATAATATTCCGATTCCATCAATGCAATTGAATGACGTCGCTGACCACGAATGACATTCGTTGAATTGAAACGAGTCAAGGAATTCCCGTGAGGGCCATCGTTCCCTTCATCCACTTCTTCGCCCGCTCGCAGCGCGAAAATAAAGTATCACGTCAGTGATGATTGCTTTGCTCCGACAAATGACCGAAGAAAAAGAGGCAGCGAGAAACTTGAATAATACGCAAGAGCCTCGTTCGACATCTAAATGATCTCTAAAAATAGTGGAAAACTCTTCAGAAGCTTCAAGGTAGGAAATCAGATGAAACCATCGGGGTGAAGTCGCACAAATAATTTTCAAAGAGCGAAGATTACGATGATCGTGAGATAGGAAAGCAATTCTACTATAGAATAATGTTACAAGTAACATCGCTGCATCAAAACTGCGTGATTCGCAAGTCCAATCTATATTTTTCGCGGGTATTCAAAATTGTGTACCACCAAAAGTGTGAAAATGTTATTGATGTGATTTTTTTTTCAATTCGCAAGCCTACCCGATTCGACCACTGTACATCTCTCAGCTCTCTTCACGCGAATATTCCCAAGAAGTCAAGCTTTTTAAACCTTTCCCCTTTCAATGGAGCCGCTTCTGAATTTTCAGTACCACTTGGGCACCACTCAAGATTCGCTGAAGAATGCATAGGTTATTTTTTAGATGCTTGGTTGGACTAAATCGCCATTTCCTAATTCAAGGATGAATGATGGAAGTGATGATGCACTGCTAGATTATTTTTTATTTATTTTCTCATTAATGAGAACGAAATTGATGAGGCAAAAAATAAAGTTATGATGAAAGGCTTGACATTGTTCGCACATCATTCATGTGCTGTCATTAAAACTGCCCGAGTTTTGCTTAAATATCGTTTGAAACAGAAAAATTTAAATCCGTGCAAAACACCCAACGTGGCACTTTCCCATTATTTTCTGATTTTGTCGTGAGCATGAAGCTCTTAAAGATCAAATTGAAAGAATTATTTGCTTGTATCGCGGAGAACTGGTGAAAACTTGATGAATTTGCGTATCAATTTAAATTTCGCTCTTGGTTCTTGTGAACGTTTCGCGCAATTCGGGAAAGCATCCCTTTCTCCTCGTGTTCCTTCAGAATAAAGCCCTTGATTTCCCCGAGGTGAAAGGTAGTGGGTCCAACTAGCAAAAAAAACTAAAGCGCGGTACCGCATACAGCTTTCATGATTCTTTTTTCACTCGTCGCGAACTGAAGTTATTTTGCGCAGCAAGCTCTCAAGCTTGGCGGCAAAACCCAGACATATAACCGGAAGAGTTATCTGCCGAAAGGTATTTCATTAGGATGTCGAGCCCCGCATAACAGTTGAGCGGGGAGGACTTCCCGTAGAGGCCTTCTCAAGCCTGCGATGCATGAAGGGGAATCAGAGCGCGAAGGGTCGCGCAATAGGCAATCTAGTTCCTCACGTAAGTTTCTCATTGCCTGCTCGGCACGGGGAACAGCTTGAGCGAAGCCACTGACGTGTTAAGTATGGCCATCGGAAGAACGCAACCAGCGGTTCTGAGCAGAAATCAGTCTTCCTTCCGGCTAGCCGAGCCGTCGAGAACATTGAACTGCAGTCGGATTAAAAGAGCCCGGGTCACATTTTATAAGTTTTTACGACGGGCGAGGATAAGCACGATGTTTCGCGCAAGGGCGGACGATGTTCCCCTGCCGGAAGGAATGCATTTCATGGCCAACGGGATCCCTCGCAAAAGAGTGACGTTGAGAACCAAAGAGAGATTCGAGGAAAATATAGCCCATGATCGATGTGAAATGAAATGATACCATCTGAACCAGTGTTCCCCAACCCCATGGTCAGAGGACCAGCGCTGGCCCGCAATTTTATGCCAGCTTGTGGGAAATTTTCAATTTATCAAAAGTAGCAATGAAGTCCGTTCTCTTTATCTGAAATTTTGGTAAGACAATGGCAGTTAAAATTATCTGATGAAAAAAAAAAGTTGGCTTTTTCTCTCAACAAACGTCAGACAAGTTTTCACCGGATGAAATAAATTGTTTTAATTTTTATTCCAAGAAATCCTTCTTCAAGCCCACCTTTCTAATTCTTTGAAGACATTCTACTTTAGTTGCCTTAATGGTTCTCTGCCTGATTTTTTCCACAAAAAAGACACCTACCATAAAGTCCTTTAAAAAAATTTGTTGGTTCTGCAAACATTTGTGAAACTTCGTTAGTCTGCAGAATTTTTTTTTAATTTGATGGTCTAAAATACATTTTATGGAAATTTCCTGGTTTGTGGGCCAAAGATGGTTGGGTAACACTGATCTAAATGGTTCAAAGCAGCTAGTGCGTCTCCAAATTTTTCAACAATGGAGTTCTTCATGAATCAATTCATTTGTTCTGAGCTTCTATAATGAGATGCCAGCTGCATATTTTTATTGAGAGCACCAGCGAATTCTAAAAAGTTGAAAAGAGTTATTTTAATTTATACACAGCAAGTAATCCAATCAAGGCACTTTGCATATTAGAACAGTACTTTCCCGGGCTCTTCAATCTAAATTTTTTGTATTTTCGAAGTCCATCGCTATTTAATTCACTGAGTAGTACCATGTTAGAGCTGCAATAATGAAATGCACTCAATCACAATTGGTGCAGTTTCCTTATTATCTGCTAAATTTAGAATACTGGCAAACCAATGCCTGGCCACAACTGGAAAAAATGTAAAAAATTATGTTCCGAATTTTATTTCACGATTTCAAGATTTTTTGCTGACATTTGCGTAAAAATTATTTGCCAGGATTGCCAAGAGGGAAGGGCGACTCCACGGGAAATATAAAGAAAGAAATGAACTTCATTCACCCAGTTCCGTGCGCCTCAGATGAAACGAAGGATTACTTTTCAAATCTGTATCCTTTGGAGAGCAAAAATATTTTCTGCAAACTATCTTAAGAGTAATGATGACGCCATGAAGGTGTGCTTGTGCAGAATTTAGAAATGTAAAGGTAAGCGAAACCTTACTCCATGGAAGGAAGCAATCCGCAACAGACGGCGGAGAATAATCCGATTATGATTTTGAATGGGAAATCAGAAGAAAATCAGAGGAAAAATTCCAAGCTCCATGAAACTCCCTTTGGCGGAAAAATGAGAAGCGAAACGAACGCCATATTTACTCAAGTACCGCACGCTCCTTTAATTCAAAATTCGGTAAGAACGAACGCAGGTGTGCTTCATGCACGAATGCAGAATTTAATGCGTTTATCAGGGAATTTTCGGGGGTTTTCTTCGTGAAAGATTGAGGTGGACGGCTTGCAATGGAGTGCGTGTTGCACTGGTAAATACTGCACAGGTAAATGGCATTTTCCCGGTTTTTTAGATCACATTTCCCCGGTATCCACTCGGGAATTTGCCAGTTATCTGCAGTTTATCCTCAGGGCATGCACTTCTTCGGAAGCTGCGAAAAAGGTATCAAATCGCGTTGAACTCCACGTAGCGATTCAGGAGTATAGCAGAAAAAGGGTTTCCCCGCGACGGGGGAGCGTATTTCCAAAGAAAACCCGCGTCAACGAGTTTCAACTCTCCCTCGGGACGAAAGACGAGCCGGGATATCTAAAACCGGGGCCAGACTCAACAGATGAGCCGGTTTGAATATTGGCACGAATTACTCACCGGCTTCCATGACGGTAAAGACGCAGGGATGCAGCTGCCAGCCTGCAATGTTGCCAGCGTGACAGAGGATGGTGCCACCGGTTCCGAATTCCGTCTCGGGGGTGTAGTTGAGCACGGACAGCCACGGCGAGTTGGTTCGCCACCATGTGAACAAGTCCTTAGGCCCCTTGGATGCGGAATTATTGTAGCGCCAAATGAACGTTTCGGGCCGAGGCTCGGCCTCGACTTCGCATGTGATTTGTCTCGTTTCACCCTTTGTCACGCCGTATTCCGTGCGCTGACCTGGTTTGCATTCCGGTACGACTGTGAGGGGAAAATAGAAAGTAAAAAGAAGGCGCTCATGTTTAATTCCGGTCCCGAGCTGCGGGTGAGGCGAATGAACAGGATTCGGCGTGATGGTCAGATTGGATTCTTTGGCAGACGAGCCCCGAGAGACTTTCCTGCGCCGGTGGAAATCCCATAGCTCCTTTTCCGGCTACGTGGGAATTCCGAGGCATTTCAGACTATGTTTCTATCTTTCGATTGAATGAATCCATTTCAACTGAACGTGTTCTGTTTCAATGACTAGGTTAAGTTACTTCCGCTTAAATTCCTGTTTTTCTTTGCTCAAGAATTCAATCCTTTCCCAGAACGCGCATCGAATTAAGCACTCGACCCGCATGTCGGCTGCACTTCAATTTTGGACTGACCTTTCCGGTAGAAATGGAACTAAATAGGCCCCGGAAAAAATTACGTAAGGAGCACAATCAACAGTAAAGCGGGTAGAATATTTATTTAATTTTAATAAGAGCTGCGGAAAACTTCCAATAGCATGAAGATTACACGCACTTCGCGAAAAATGCACACAGTACTGACACAACAGAACTGTATACCCGGAAATCGCCTTAGGGAAAATATTCCGGATATATTTTTTCCGCCTTATTTCCCCTGACTCAATCCCTCTCCATTAATTTGACCTTGAGTAGTAAAGGCCCATTTTTTGGCCACTGTGGCCTATTCTCTAGTATTATACAGACCGCAGCTTAGTTTTTAGCATTCTTGGGACAATAGCGGCCTATACTTGCGTTAACAACGTAAATATTTGACTGTGCAGGTCGATTTCCCACATAGCTCAATGTAATAAGGTTCGTGCTTATTACATTGAGCTATCTGTGAAATCGCTGATTGTGCTTCTTCCGAGAAAATGATTGCTTATATTAGGTTGGCAAGCTTTGAAGATGCTGTTATTGAACAGGTTCTTCGGGTGCTCGCTGATTCATTGATAGAAAACGCAGATGAGAGTTTTCTTTCATGTGAAGATCAAAAGTGGCTATCTTGATTTCAAAGAAAACCTTGTTTTGCTCCACGGGAAATTTGATTTGTGTAGGAGGCTAGTAGCTATTTATCGCGTGAGGATATCAAGTTAAATAAGTCTTGATGACGGGATCTTTCGCCGAATTGGATTCGCAGTTCAACTATATTCTATGGCGCTGAATTGAATATCTGTCTCAGTGGCATTTTTTTTATGATCTCTCTTTGCTCTGAATAGCTAGCTGTAAGTAAATTCGTTTGCGAAATGAGGGGATATTCCCTAACGCGAGGTAATGCGTGTTTTTTCTGCGCTGCGGCGAATGTGCATGAATGGCGCGTGATGTTATTCATTTACGAGAAGTGCTCGTGGCATTGCTGACATACACTTACACATGACATCCAGGCTAAAACTCGGCGAAAGCCCATGACCCTCGGAATTTTTTGCAGCACACGAGTAATTGCCGGCAGCAGCACGAGTCACGTTCGGCAAATTCAAGTGATCACGTGCACTCTGATTGTTGACGATGACGTGTCCCTGGAATGCAGAATCAGAAACGGGGAAATTAGGGGGTCTGACCGAAACCCCAAATTCAGGCAAATGCAAAACCATGCGTCATCACGTACATTGTGGAACCACTCGATCATGGTCGGCTTCGGGTTCGCTCTCACGGGACACTCGAAGTAGACGTCGCTCCCCACTTTGATTTTCTCCTGCTTGAGGTGCTTTCCGAGTTTAATGTCAACAGACGGAGGATCTGGAAATGCCACAAAGTGCTTTCATCACTCGCGAGACTCCTCTCGTCTTGTTTTGCATGCATTTGCGCCCGGAATGCAAGAGCAGCATTCAGTATTCCGCCCTCGCGGGTTCATAACCCATCATTGTTGCGAGATTCGCGCGCGGAATCGTCTACCAGAAGGGTTTCTCGGGCAGCAACCCCGACAATGCCCTCAATCGAGACTGATGCGCACCCCATCGCTTACACCAAAGCAGGGATTTTCAACCTTTTCCAGGATTTACCATTTTCAAGACAGGACATCGTGCCACGTCCTGACTTCTGAGAACCCAGCAATAAATATCTCTCTTAACCTCAGATCAAGAAAAAAGCAGTTTGTACCTATCGGGCAAAGATCCCCATATCCCATTGAACTTTCGAATGCTTCAGAAATTTTTTGTCAAATTACGAAAACAATTTTCCTGATGGGATGATTGAACATCAAAAGTGGATGTAAGAGTAGCATAGGAACGATTTCAAGACATCTGACGGTCAAATTATTTTCCAAAACAAAAGCAACTAGATAACTGAACGTTGTTCTTCCATACATCTTAATGCGTTATTTCAACGCTCGATGGTAATGTTTGCATTTAAAATAATAATAAAATTAAGATTTTCCGCGTGAAAAGATATTACTTGACATGCGACTCCCTTTTTTCAGAAATTAAATTCAAACCAAGTGGTTGATGCTCATTTGCCTTTGCTGATGCACAGCAGTTTCTAAGCTCGTCAGGGGCCTCGACACTCCGTTGTCACGGAAATATGCTTCTTGGTGCATGTCAAGTGCGAAAGGGGGCCATAGAGGACGAATTAACAGAAAATGGCTGCAGATGATGAGTGCTTAACCCAGAGAATCTTAAGAAACTTTCCACGTCATCCAATGTACATGCCAGCAGAACAGAACTCGGAAAAAGGTGTCAACATGCCCGCATAATGCATAGGATCCGTTTTCAAAAAATTTGCTCCTTCTTATCACAGCCCACTCGATCGACCCCACGATCCTCATTTTGATACAGTACAGTATTCCGTTTCGACCTGCGCATCCCTCCTTCAACATCTCGAGTCCCATTGCACCACCAGTTGTGCGTGTTATACCACCAGTTGAAACCCCCCTCTTGCTCCCCGGCACTGAAGCCTCCAGGCGCGATTTCGAAAAAGGGAAAAAGAACCCGATCCGATGACCAGGGATCTCGGTGCACGACGCTTACTGGCTCTCAGTGGTTGAAGCAAAACGAAGCAAACGAAACGAAAGAAACTCGTCGCCGGGCTTCTTTGGAGTTCTTCAATCAAGCATGTCTGGATGCTTCTCCGCCGTCGTTGCCCAGCAGGGATCAGGGCTAGCCTTCATGATTTAAAAGGTTGCGAGCAGGAGCAGGTTCCTTTCTTTTCCGAGCCTCGCCAGCGTGCCTTTGTGGCCAAGGGGGGATCTTTGTGATGCACAGCGCGGACGCGCTCTGGGCGGGCAGGAATTTCTGAGCCAGCGGAAGGGAAACGTCGTTGCGGGAATACGAACCGAAGCATGTCAAAGAAAAGAGGAAGGAGATAGCCCTTGGGATGCGGGGTGGGAGGAAAAGTGGAGCGAATTTTGCATGCAGCAGTCCGAGCATTCGTCAATACTCTCTTGTCTGGCGACAACCAGAGAAACGGGGCGCTGCTGTCGGGGATCACAATTAGGTTGCTCGTTCTTTCTGCCCCGGGGCCGCTCTCGTGCAGAACTAACGACCCCCGCCGCGGAATCACCCGGAACCAGCTGATGAATTCAAAAGGCCGGGATACGAAAAGCCGCCGTGAGCAGTGCAGCGGAAATTCCCCCAATTTCCATCCATCGATACACCTGCGCTGATCGAATCCGGGGTCGGTTCATCTGCTACTCACACAACACCGGGCCTCTCAGATTTTCATAAGCCCGGGGAAGCGGGAAAACGCTGCTGAAAACCTGTCCCGCGGGACTGTTCCCCGGTCAATCATCCTCCACCTTGCTTGCAAGTTTCCAGAAGGGGTATCGATCCCCTTTCCTGCCGACACGGAATGACGATTAATTGTCTCCAACGACGGCTCGGGACAATATGGTCCCACGATCGTCGTCGACATTAATCAACCCCCGGAGCACAGGTGCGACTCGGAAGGCCGGAAGCGTACGCGCGGAAACGCGGCTCAGCGACGCCGGCATTTGTATTCAAATGAAAATAGCTCCCCGGGTTGCAGAATGTGGACGGAAATTGAACCGATGCCCGGAGGGTGTCGGATCCGCGCGTCGCTTTCGCCCGCGGTTATTTACATTCCTCGGCGCATCCCGGCGCGGAATCCGGTTAATACACCCGAAAACTTTCCGTCTGGCTTCCGGGGGTCGGAGAAAAATCGCTTCCCGGAAATGAATGACGTCCAAAAAGCGTGTCTCTGATCGGAAGCGCGGGGGAAAAACAATTAATGGAACGAACACTGGACTCTACCCCCCCCCCTCCCCCCCCCCCCCCCCCCCTCTCTCTTGCAGGGATTAAAAGCCCCCCATTCTAGCGGAACAATCCCATACGTGCTTTTGCTTCCGTCGTCCGTCATAACTTGAAAACCCCGTCGGTCACCGCGGGAAACAAAGGCTGAGTGCAAACTTTCCCGCGGCGAGCTGGCAGGAAATGAGTAAATTGCGGTCGCGGGATGATGTGACGGAGCTCGGGCTTCGTCGCACGCCATTCCCCGTTTCATCCGTCCGTGCCTCGGAGCAGCGGACGCCGCGTACTTCGCGTGTCCACCGATTTCAATCCGGCGTCGATCGACCTCTCGGTGTAGGAGGTGGGTCAGTTTCCGACGAGGTCTCACACTTCGGGTTATGGGGCAACTTGCACAGAGAACCAACTTGCAGAGTGCGACAACTCGATTAGTTTCATTTTTATTTCTAATAATATCTTATTATTTTTATCAAATTTAAGCGCAAGGAAATTCTAATAATTTTGTTGCCTACGTTCTCTTTTGTCCAACATTGCACAGCGTTGTATTTGGCTTTTGCATCCATCTATCAAATTCATGAAATGTCATTTGTAATGCATTCATTACAGATGATACTTCATCTGTATTTATGCAATACAGTATCATAGCTATTAAAAAATAAAAAACTGACATTTCAGTGAGGTATGAATTCAAACAATATATGTAATGTTTTTTATCAATGAAAACAATTTATTTAGACCGTTGTTTCACTTTCAATAGAATAATGGGCAAAAGTTTCACAAATATTTATTTTACAGCTATAATGGCACATACTTGCCAATGTCTAGCCTAGAAATAAATATAAGACATGTTCCGAAACACTGAAAAGTACTGACATGAGGGTCAATCTAAACTGGTTTCCACCAATAAAAACCCAACTGTGCGAGTTCTTCACTTCGTTCGAGATCCAGACAGGAAGGTCTCACACGAACTACGCACGCAAGTTCTGTGCAATGGGGTGCTACACATCCTAGGCAAGCGAATTACAGTATTATTTTTCTTCTATAAATTGCAGTAACTCTTTGTTTATTTGAAATCGAATTGAAGCATTCGTAGATCCTCAATTACCCATGATTCTTTTTATACAGTAAATTATGTCGCCGTATCGACTAGAACGTTAAACACACGTATTCGCTCAGATTATCTTCAAAAATACACCAGAATGCGGCTGATTCTCCATGACGATGATTATTTGATCAACTATTGGATTCTCAAGTACATGATTTGTTCCAACAAACCCAATATTGTAGAATGAAAATCGAAGAGATTCAACTGAGAAATCCTCTCGGTTGAATAAAGGTGGAAGATTTAGGAAGCGTTTGAGGAGATCAAGCTGAGAAGTCAAACATAAACAGAATCAGATTACTATTTCAATTTGGAGGAATCGAATGAAGCGCGTATTCTATTTTCAAGAGAACTTGTTTTAATTTTTCAAACAAAAAGTTAAACGTTTAACTTGTTATCGATTGTGTCTAATGCTAGAGAGAATTTGGTATCATGTGCCCAAATTTAAAGTCGGAGGAAATGAAGCAGTATGCAGTAGTGCCACAAATACTGTTGGGGAAACGCCACGCGCACGCCAAACAACGCGAAATCAAACTATTATATAAAAAACCGCGTGAAAATCAGATAAGAGTTCCAACCCTCAAAGGGAAGGAACTCACCAAGGACAACCACAAGAAAAACCAGAAACCAATTTCTGTTTTTCCCAGATTTCACCGGAGAACATTGAAGCCACTTCCAATCAAACCTTTGAACAGTGCAGATTGTTGTGAAACTCACAAAATTTACGAATATTCTGTTGGAATTCTGTTGAGTGTTGTAATTTCAAAAAAAAAGGAATACTTTGTGTGCTATCTTTGTGGGACAAATTGAAATATACTCTAAGTTAAATTAGGGAAACCGAATAAGGTTCCCCGGCCTCGTCCCAGGCTGATTCTGTCTTTTATTTTAACAGTTTCAAAACTTTACTTTACAAATTTGATCCACTTGCAAATTTCTAACAACTTTATGTTGAGGTAAGTTTCTCCCCAACATAAAATTGGTAGCAGAGTGTGGTTTTTCCGGTTCTTGAGGTGTTGGAACTCTTATCTGATTTTCGCACGGTTTTTTATATAATAGTTTGATTTTGCGTTGTTTGGTGTGCGCGTGGCATTTCCCCAACAAATACGTCGAAGTTTATTATTAAAGACGGATAATAATGATATGTATAGAATAATGACTGATCGTTTTCAGAATGCCAAAAAGAACCTGCACTAAAAGATATGGAACAGTGTGGAATGAATACTTTGTTCCTAATCCTTCCAAAATGTCATTAATGGAAATGAATTTTGAATTCCATTGTAAAGAAGAATCGTTATGCGAGGCGTTCATTATCCGTGGTTTCACAGTACAATATATGACTTACATTTTGAACGCTTCAATTTTCTCGAATCAAAATGGATTTCATGCTGAAATTTTTGTAAATTGAGATCGATGAGATAAGCTCGACCAATGTTCAAAATATATCAGAAAAATCTATGATTCCGCAGGAAACAAAAAAGGAAACGCGTCACGGACTTTTTTTTAAATATTTTAGAGAGAATCTGGGGATCACGTTTCTCCTTGTGATTTTCGGGGATATCCGTAATTTTATGTGAGGATATCGTTGATTATTTTTTCGTTCTCAAGTATGTTCTTCATTGAAGGTAAAATGTCATGTTTAATCATACTGATAAGGGCACCTGGTCCGTAGCCTGGATAATCGAATTTCGAATATACTTTAGTTCCTCTTCGCATATTTTGTCGCTTTAGAGCTTTTTCGTTTTTTAAAACTGAAATTCCTCTGTCCTTCGACTTGAAATTTACAGGAATCCTACCATAGCAAAAAGCATTGATGAAAGCAATACTGTACAAATCGTTCTTGGCCAAGTGTGACACCATCAGCAGGAGGTGGACCGTTAACACCGTCATTTCCGATACTCGAGTGAGACGCAACCCAAAAAAGGGGTTTGAAAGTCCCCGCTACGTACCTGCCCGAATCTAGTTAGTCAGATAATGAGACTGAATAATGTAAAATGCGCTACACCGGCTCCGCGATCAATCCATTGGGATAAGAACGAGGTTCGCGAGGAAATAACAAGTACTCACACAGCACTGTAAGCGGGTACTCCGCGGACAAGGTTCTGGACTCAGCGTCGGGTAGTCTGGAGTTTAGCGCTTGACATTGAATCACTTTCCCGTCGTCGTCGATGGTCGGTACGTATTCCAACACGCTAGATGCATTGCTGCCATCGTGACGAGCCACCTAGAAAATAAGCGAAAACAAATACCTGTACAGTGTTCCACAACCTTTTTGGAAACTTAGACCGCCAAATTTCCATAAAACTTTTTTGCAGAATGGCAACTTTCTAATTTAAAAAAGTTTTCTGAAGACTGGAAAATTTTAATAACAATTTTCAGCGTCAAAATGTTATTTTGAAAAATTTTGTTGCTGGTATTCAAAAAGTGTTTGCTTTTTGCCAAAATTCAAAACCAATAAAGCAGCTATCGGGGAATGTTTTCAAAATATCAGAAAGGTGGGGTTAAGGAAAAGTTTCTCAGACAGAAATTTTAAAAAATTATCGCAGCAGGTAAAAATTTGCCTGAAGCATTATTAGAAAAAACCCGACTTTTATTTTTCATCAGATAATTTCAACTGTAATGCACATTCAAAAATTGAAGATAAACATAACAGACTTCATTGCTACTTTTGATGAATTTATTATGCTGAAGAACATTTCCCGCGGACCAGCGAAAACTTCTGCGGACTGGCGCCGGTACGTGGACAACAGGCTGGGGAACATTGCTCAATGTACCATGGCGAAACTTATCTTCACATGGCATAATGAAACTTTTTTATGATTCAGATTTTTGAGAATGATGGGCACCCACGTTCTCATCCTATTCCAAGGACTCATTTTGGATAATGGATGGTAATTCACTTTCCGATGTTCTAATTTTAGCTCAGGAGATGCAGGGTTTCCGTGATCCCATGGTAAAGATCAAAGTCGAGAACACATCCGCAGGAATGATATGTAAATTCCTGATCCTGTGCGAAATTCGTTTCGTTATCTTAAGCATGTATCAGTTTAGATTCGTCAATTTAAAACCTCCGAACGCATTTTACGCATTTGATGGAACGCGTTTGAAGTTATCGTGACACCGATTTCGCAGAATGTCTAATCTGCTCTTTGACTGCAGCAGATTAAACCTCTTCCATCAAGTAGGTAAGATGCACAGGTGCGCAATTTCCTAGTAATATATTTTCCTCCATAGCCTTAAAAGACGCGACATCCCACGTTTCGTTGGACGTTAATTTCCGTGAGAGCTTTCGAATTTAGCGCAGAAGGGTATGTAACTTTGAAGAGCAAGCTTCAACAATTATCGGGTCTCTGCTCCATTTAGCTCCTGAAACGAAGGGAAACCGTGTACTCTAACTCGATTTCGGAGTATATAAAAGCCGAAGAACGATATATATTTTAAACTTTCAACTGAAACGGGAAACTATGATCACAAAAAGCGTTTCAAAAGCTTTTACTAAGAAATAAACGCAGGGAAAATTATTCAACAAAATTATCCATGGAAAAATTTTTCAGCTCGATTTAGGAGTAACGGCCGATGAACGATACGTTCTAAACTTTCAACTGAAACGGAAAACTATGATCACAAAAAACGTTTCAAAAGCCCTTATTGAAATAAACGCGGAAAAAATTATTCAACAGAATAATCTATGTCATATTTTTTCGCGATTGAATGAAGTGCAGCGGTACCTCGTGTAATGGACAGTCTCATGATGGATTCGTTGACCAATGAACTCGGGCTATATTGAGTTCGGTTCGGAAACCATACCGTGCTTCAGATAATTTGCTAGACTAGAGGATAAGTTATTGTAAAACAAAATCTAAGTGGCTGTAAGAGCCATGGCTAATAGCATTATTTTTCAAGTTGTGGGTCAAAATATTTTTCCTCATGTTTTATTTGTGCTAAGTATTTTATGTTGCGCTTCTGGGTTGTGCGCTAAACTTTTTAGGGAGCATTAATTTACTATATTCATTTATCTACATAAGAATCGCGGTAGAAATTTCTGAGGAAATTTTGAACGTATCCTTCGTTTCATTTACCTTCACATTAATCTGTCATGGTAATTTATGAGGTTCTGGCACTAATTAGCCAATATATATGCTGCAGTTTCAAATTACTGTACTGAAACTGTACTCAGTTATGTACTTTCCGTTCCCTTAACAGAGTCACGACTCTAGATCATATCTCATTTTACGAGAATATGCTCTGCAAATGGATGAATACTCAATTTTTAATATAGCATGTGAATGGTTGGAAATTGAAGATGTAATTTGTAAAGGGCGATGGGTTGTAGGTTGTCAGGACCATTCTCGGTGGTCGATTTAATTTGCCTACTGTGCTTTCAAAACGATGCAACTTCCTAGAGACAAAGTTTAGACTTACAAAGAAAGTAAACATTTTCTTCCAACAAAACGATTGATCAAGAGTCCTGTTCTAGGTGTTGCCTTTCGTCTGTGGGTGCTTTTCTCCTGTCACCATCGGAAACGATGCATTCTGTCGCCTGCCTTTTCTGCAGCAGCGCCGGAAGCTATTATTTCCAAGCTCCGGTCTGATTAAAAAACTCCCATGAGCCGGAGATTTAATGCTGTAATTTTGCGAATAAATTAGATTTTTTATGCGTCGCAGTGGCGGGAAAAAATGGTTGGGATGTGCTCCTGCAGCAGCCACTTGGGAACGCGCCTGGTTTGAGGTTCATCAGTGGAACGGGATCGAAACGTGCATGAATCATTGACCGCCCGTCTGTTGGCACTTACGCGACGCGTTATTCCAACGGAATTTATTAGTGGTTCTCAAGCCGCAGCGGTGTACTAATTACGCTTGCCATACACCAACCTTTTCCTGCCTCGTCTGATTTATGCTCAGGTTGTGTGCACCAAGCCCGCGCGTCCCATTCAAGCCGCGCAAAAAGGCGGATTACGCTACTTCTGATGCAATTTCATCGCGGGTTGCTGACAGCAGCTCCACGCCTCTGACGTTGCGTTTTTATGCACTCAGTGGTCGTACATTAAGTCTTCCGCGCGGGAATTGCGGGCTGTAATGCCTTCGAGAAAAAGATCGGGATCCCGACTGATCTGTAGAGGAGCTTGGGGGAATAAATCCCGGAAGCACGTTCCGTTGCGTCGTCGCCCGCGTGTCGACAATAAATTCGCGTGTCGAACCGAGCGCGAAAACGAGCGGCGAACTTCTGACGTGGAACCCGAGGTCTTCGTTAGTGGGTTCCAGTCCATGCCGCAATTCGGAACCGACAGTCCGGGGTGTTGGAATTGCTTCCTCGAACGTCCTGCTGACTGACACTGCAAGTTTAATACTACCAAGAATGAGGTCCGCCATGCCATCCATAATTCTCGCCCGAAGCCCGTATTTCTGCGCGGCTCAGTAACAATGGCATTCTGGAGAAATTCCGCGTTTTTTTTTTTTTGGCGGGGTCCAGTCGTCAATTCAAAAATTACGGATGGTCGTTTCACGAATTTTTATTTTTTAAGCTGTCAAAAACTGCTCCACATGATCTCGACCAGGTCCAGCTGCTGAGTGACAGGAAAGTTTACCGCGTGTCAAAGCGGCGACTCTCAAAGCAGCGCAGCGCCAAAACAAAGAATTATGACAAAGGGATTGCAGAACAGTAACAGTTTACAAAAGCAAAAATAAGAGAAAAGCTACCCATTTTTTTTCGGGATTAAATTGTTTTCTGTCTTGCAATTTATTGTAAAAGTAGATAGGAAGAAACTTTTTATCGCCGGGGATTATCCACTATAAAGAATATCGAACCAGCAATCACAAGTTACACGGAGCATATTCATTATACATACCGAGTATTCCTGATGCGGAAATGGTATGTTTCAATTTACATAAAAAACCACGCAAGAGCTGAGAAAATGAAAGCGAAGTTTCAGAAGAGACTAGTAAGAAACTTTGTTCGTGTGCCTTCTCCTCATTGTTTTTTACCTCGGGTCTTTTCTCTTGACACGTTTCCAAGGTGACACATGCAAAACAGGATGTCTGCAAAGCAACTTCTCAGCGCCAGACAATCTTGCAATTTGTTCAGGTTACGTTGAGCACTTCAAAGACTTTCAGAGCATCAAGGTAACGTGATGAATAAAATGGTTCAAGTATATGGAATGGGGGTGACTTTTAATTATACACATTTTTCAACTGTCTATTGGATGCGCTGTTTTTGAGTCTACAGTTTTTCAGCCCACTTGAAATGTGCCGGCGCCCCGTTGTTGTTGTTGCATTCCCTTGTCAGACACAACCCTGGTCTGTTAATTTCCCTCAATGGTCCTCCTCCTGATTCCTGGATGAGCAACTAAAACAGTTGATCGCTCTTCCAGCCTCAGAGTACAGTACTTGCTTTCTCTTCCGAGTGGGCCTTCTCTAACAAACCAATTTCTGCGAAATCCGAGTCTGTCGTTTGAGGGGGGGAATTGTGACAGAAAGCACGTCCCTGGAGTTTTTCGGGGATGCTTTAATCGGACTGAACTGCTTTCCGTTTGACAGGACAGGAAAGCCTTTCGGGTCCTTCATGAGGAATATCGCGGGTCTTCCTTGCGTCTTCGTAGCAGGGGGTACAAGACCCACGGGGAATAAGGACGCTTTGTGTCGGCGGTCGTTTTATTCTGCGAAAGTCGACGGTGACAATGAAGATCGGAGCTGCAGGGCGACCCGACGCCGCGCTATGTTTACCGAGGTATGCGGGAGGTGTGTTGCAGGCTTTCGACAAGGACAGAAATTCAACGGGAAATCAATAGCGGGCCGCGGTGCAATCGTTGACTGGACACTGTTTGTCAGCCCCGTTCTACCAAAGAGTCGTTTGCTGGGATGAGATCGAGATGCCCTCAGGGGCCACATTTCGGTGTAGCGGACTGAATTCCGGTCCGAGCGAAGATTAATCTGACACTTCCGTTCAAACATCATATCTCTTTTTCGAATGGGCAGAAAGTCGATGCTCCCAAGAGTCGCGTTCGCTTCCCAAGACATTCAGCAGTAAATTTTAGTTCTTATAAAAAAATAGTACAGTAGAATCTCGTTGAAACGAATTATTGTTTACAATGAAGTCGTTCTTCAGGTGCCTCCCTGACAGTAATGGTTTTATTCGAGTAGCTTCATGAAGAATTTATCGTTACAACGACGCTGTTTTCCCGGTCCCGACTACTCTGTTGTAACGCAATTTTACTGGTAGAATCTCATTAAAACGAATCTCGTTATAACGAATAATCGTTTGCAACGAAGTCGTGTTCAAGTCCCTGCCCAACAGCACAATGTTGGATGAGTCGCTGTATATATAACGAAGTTTTTTCCTACAAAGAAGCTATTTTACTGGTCCCGACAGCTTTGTTGTAAAAAAATTTATTGAGTTATTTTTTATCCCGGGAAATTTTAAACAGCCCTACACTGCAGGACGATAAACATCGTATCCATAGTTGCGTGATTATAGGACCCCTGAAACACCAGAAAATCTGCATTCCAGTCGAAGGGGAAATCAATATAATATTCGCGGATTGAAAAATCATAGCTTCTCTTGATCCACTGAAGATTCGGTGTAACTCAAACTCAAGATCATATGGGTGAAAAGCAATCGAGTTAGAGAAAATAAGGCCGAAAAAAATTGAAAAATTTCATATCTGGAATAGCAAGTTAGAGAATTTTCCTCAGGCAATTTCTTGGTATTTTCTTGTATAGCGCGATTATAGAAGGTCTACGATCGCAGAACTACGGGGATGAGATAATTTTTCTGTCTTGAACAGTAATGCAAAAATAATAGCATTTTTATAGACGTACTCGAAAGGGATGACGAATTTCCTGGAAAGTGAATACGACATTGTGTTCGACTCTGCACTTTCGGGAAAAAGAGGTCGATTAAATGCGGTAATTTGTTGAAAGCTAGCATCGGAAACGTTAGGAGTTTTTGCTGGGATACAGATTTTATTTTAAAGGTGGAATTCGTGACCAAAGCGTTCAAGTTTATGGTAGGAATCGGAAAAGATCCGGAGTTCTTCAAGGATTGGCGGGTTTTATTGACCATTACACCGGCTGTTGGGTGTCCGAAACGGAGATGCAGGGTAGCATTTAATTCGATTAACCGACTCCAACTATCCCATACACTCGTTCCCGATACGGCTCATAACCTCGTGAAAACCACCCTGGCGAATTAATCATTCCGACTGAGCGCCCAGCCTGGGTTTTCCGCAGAATTAAGTGAGCAGGGTTCCTTGCCCACCGGGACTCATCAGCTCGGACTGCGCTGGGTCCCCGTGATTTCCGCCAAGTAAATTAACTCGCTGTTTCCCTGAAAGGTTTTCAATGCCCGAACAGATCGGAATGATTCCGTTGGAGCGAAAAATAGCGGTCGAACATCACAGTCCGTCATTTCACGATCAGCCCAAATGCCGTGCTTCGCGGAGCGTTCCAAGTGATCAAACTCGACGCTGCTGGCGTAAAAGTACTGAACTAGAAAAATGCAACTACTTTTTTCTGCTCAGAGTTCTTTTTTTAATGCACAAAGCAACATTATCGGAATTTTTTGCATTCAAGATATAGCGCGGTTTGCCTCGCGGTTTTAATATTAAATCGATCGTCGTGATCACAGCGCTTATTGAATACGATTCTCGAGATCTAAAAAAAACACTCGTACGCTTAAGAAAAGCAGGTGCTTCGGAAAAAACACCATAACTTCCGTTTGAAAAATCAAGCATACCTTTTAATCATGGAAACTTGTTCAAAATTCTACCTTACAATTAATTTGATTATTGACTCCATTACGAACTCGAAGCATGACCGCATGCAGGACATTTTTAAATGACGGTACGTTTTGGCATAATATTTCCTTTATCATTTCCATCCCCTCAAAACCATTTCAAAAGCCTACTTCCTGATATACTTTAATCACAAATCAAATCATAAAGAGTAGTACAATAGTACCATATCATATTTTTAGCATTCTTTGTGATTCTATTCACACGGGAATCCATTCATGAATGGATATACTTTACTGTAGTTCGAAATTCTTTATTGCAGCAATTTTCAAATGCACGATAGCTTCTGTGCATCAGCCGGGTTCAAAGGATCACAGAATGGTTTTCCTCGATTGCAAAAGAATGCCACCCCTTTGTCTCTAAATTGGGTGCTTGAAAGTACAGTACTCAATTTAACACTACCACAGCAACAGGGGTTCAAAGTGACGCATGGGACCCATGGTATTCCAGGATGAGCATCTGCTCAACCATGGGACACAACAAAGTAAACAACCGCGAAAGGCCAGTCATTCTTTTGCCGCAGAATTTAAACTCTGATAGATGCATTAATACTTGTTACATTTCAATGTCGTTCTTCCAAGCTGGAAGGTCAGTGGCGATTATGAAAATTATTTCAATTATTCAATGTCATTTACTCGGGAAATGAGGTACGGTATAATTCACAAAATTGTATTCATTGTCCGTTCGGAGGGTGTGGATACATTTGATCGCGATTAAATATACCTTTAACTTGATGCACTACGTATTTCTGCGTGCTAATTCAAGGCAAAATCTGCAAAATGCGAAGCAATTTGGAACAAACATTAAGAGTTAACCGCGGGGAACCAAGTTTGATGAGTCCTATCCTATCGCGCACTTTACTCAGCTAATTTTTCTCAACTTATCCAGAGGTTTGCGTATTTTCACCAGCACACATTTTAATCAACCTACAAATTATTGTGAATAATATGTGAAAAATTATGAATAGGGTGCATGCAGAGAATTTTGATACAGTATTGCGAACATTTAAGTTTTTAAAAAAAGACCTTCATTCTGGCCAGCGTGAACGAGAAACCCCCAGTATAGTACATGGAAATCATTGCAGTTGTGCAGTTAATCCCAACTTTTGCTCTACCGCAGACATACCAGATAATCGTAAAATCAACAGGAGGAAATTTTGTGCTAAATTAAACCAAGGGATCCGCAGGCTCGACAGATACATCCAACAGTAAAAGACCATTATTGCTTTGAAACTATGTCAACACTGTATAATGAACTTAACCATCAAAATGCCACTATTATTCTGGAAGAGGGTGAGTAAACTTAATGGCTCGGCAGGGAAATTGATTTCAAAATGGCTCCTGAACAGGATATGATTTCAAAATGTCCTCCGCTACTCAGGAGGGTTGAGGAACTATACACTGAACCCACTCGTATTCGGAATTGCTTTCCTTTAACGGGCATCGAAAAGTAGAGAACAGACATATAGAGGAAGATAGCAGGTAAACGAGTTGTCTATGCCAATGGATGATTCTCGTTTCCTGTTCCAGGCCAGAGAAAATGAAATAGAACGAAAGAGCTGCTCGTTCTTTTTCTAGTCTCCCAACAACGTATCCATTTGACAGAAAATCACCGAAAGTAGAAATCAGTTTCACGCCGTTTGAACATCATATTACATCGTTCTAAACCTTGCCTACTCGCATAAGCAAATCTTTGCAGTCCACCTAAATTCATGCGGGGCTGAATTTTTCCGTTCCTTTGACAGATACCAAGACGCAGTAGATGGTTATGTTGATGAGAACAGTACGTGGGCGGGTTTTCTATGCTCATGAAAGTTTCAGCTTTCATCCTTCGGACCAGGAACAGAGCATGTATGCTCCTTGGTCTTTTTCCTTCTTTTAAATAGTTACCTGGACTATCATTTTTACTTGAGTACCACATGCACCTTTTTCCCAGAAATTGCGGCAGAAAAACAGGGTGCGCTTGGTACTTGAGGATACTTTTTTCAAACAAAAAAAAAGCTTCAAGCCCATGTGAGTACACCTATTAAGCAACAACAAAAAATAAAGAGGAAATGTGTGGCAGCACGATGGATTAAGCAATAACAATTTTCGGAATACATCAGTTGGAGATGCAACACGAAGAAAAGGAAGGAAGAGATAGTCATCTAATTGAGGAAGCTGCCATACACATTTTAACTGATCCTGCAAAAAGTAAAAAAAAAAAAAACAGGAATAGCAAACTAGCAATGGAGGAAAATAATTCCATACAGAATGTTTTCCCCAATTCTTGACTTTCAGCAACCAAAAAATTGGGGTGCGGGTCTTACATGATAGGATTTCTTTTACAAATTTCTCACTAACAAATTGTGGTGTGTGTCTTACATTAGGGTGCATGGTACTCACGTAAATACGGTAGATACATTATCAGTTTTGCATCTACCATATGAAGAATATTTGCTTAGATAAAGTCGTTGTAAATTATCCATCCGCATTCAGCATTGCTGATTTCTCCATTGTGCTTTATAGCGGACAGGGCATAGGATAGTCAGAAGCTGGACAGTCATTTGGAGAAGGGTAAATAGACAATCTTTCTATGCCTGTGAACGATTCTTCTTTAATTCTCCAGACCGGGAATGAAAGGGGATGGGAGGGTTCGTGCTGTTCAATCTTCTCACCTGGTAGAAACGCTCATCAATGCGTCTGGAGTCGATGTACCAAAGGAATGTAGGATGGGGATGTGATCCCTCGCAGACACAGCGAACTGACACCTTGTTGCCGAGCCGTACCGGGTGTCTCGGCTTGTCGATATGCAGCTGCGTCGGCGGCACTAAGAAAAAAAATTACGAAATAGAAATAAGTAACTGCACTTCCAATCCGGTTTTGCGGGAAAGCGTAATAAACTCGAAAAGTTCGTCTTCGGGTCTTCATGTGCTGTTATCTAGCATCGCGTCGGCACAAAACACTCAGAACAACCAGCAACATGGCCTTGTCCGAGTTTGATTGAAAACTCTTCGAAAAAGTAATAATAACCAACAACTTTTATTTTTTTGCATAGGTTTTAATCTGAATCCTAGAACATTCACAGGGCACACTGCATTTAAAAGCTCATAAAATGATCCGTCAGCAACTCCTTCTACAGCAGCGTTGTCTCTAGTCATTGCTGGGAACTCTGCTGATTCCACCCCCCCCCCCCCCCCCCCCCCCCCCCCCCCCCCCCCCCCCCCCCCCCCACCCCCCCNTGCTGCTCCCCCCCCCCCCCCCCCCCCCCCCCCCCAGCTTTGAAATAGTCGTTGAAAAAAGAAAGCCAGCACTCTGGCGATCATCAGCAAATTTTCCGAATTTAAGTGCAGACTTGATTCACGGTGGAAATTTTCCAAGTCACAAATTTTGTGAAAATTTCAAGGTAAGTGGTGCTTATATTGCTAACATCCCTGAGGGAATGTGCCAAAAAGTGTAAAATATCAAACTTGTTCTGATTTTATGGTCGGAGGAAAATGAGGGAAAGTAGAACGACTTTCAAAGAAAGGGCAAATGGAGGTTTTATCGTTTTTACTTGTGCTGATTCCCATCATTTCTTTAGAAGTACCGCTATTTAACCTCGAGTACAGAGACCATAGACCATCACGAAATATGAAACTGCAATGCGGCCTATCATGGGTCACATCTGAGTTTTCGGGAGCACTTTCTCGAGAAGGAAATCTGGCCAATTATCCAAAGAATTTCGGGTGATCGATTCTCACGAAAGGCTTCCTTTAAACTCGCGTTTCCGTGTAAGTGACGAAAAAAATATGTGCCTCTGGAAATAAGAGGAGTCATTTGCGAACTGAAAGTGAAAGAAGGAAAAGTTTCGCTTTATTCTCAGGGAAACGAAAGTTGCAATCGGTAATCGCGTTGGAAGTACCCAAAGAAACTTGTCGAGCAACCCTTTGCGTGAGTCCACGATAGGAAACCGGGGGGTGATTGACGCGAAGAAAGTTTCCTTGAACGCTGTGTTAAAGACCGGCAGTTTCCTGTGCCCGAAGGATGGAACAACCGCGCTTCCCTCTTCGTGCTTTGATCATGAACTCCGCGATTTGTGATGTGATTATGCTTAAGCGCCGAGGCCCTCGAATACACCGTCCATATTGCATCTTCCTTCAATGTCAAGCCTTGCATAATACATGCGTCGGGGGTTCTCCGACTTCCGCAACCCCGAGGTTAACTCATTCATTCCTTCGACATATAAAACACGATGAAGCGATCGATCACAGAAGTCGATCATACATTAAATAAAGTCTTCGTTGTGAACACGCGACGCTCTCTCAGCAGCCACGTGACTCGGAAGTTCGCCTAGTTATGAGCTCGCATGCAATGAAATCCGCTGGGAGGATCTGTGTCGTGACTGCTTTACCAAATAACGCGAGACGCGTTTCCATTGGGTCAGCGGAAATAATAAGCGGCGCATTCATGGTGGTCATAATTAATGACAAAAGCTCTCGAAGAAACCTTTGTTCGACGCTTTGCTTTCCCCCATTACTGCTGTTGACACTTATTGAATTGAGAGCCCAAATGGATGACTCGAGTCGGGAAGGGTACGGGTCTTCGGATTCTTGTTGCGACGATTGCGAAATAAGCAAGAATGGTGCGTGTTTAGAGTGAAGTAATTTGAGGGCACTCGGTGCTAATAACAAGCAGACCTACCTGGCGGATCGGAAATCAATGATTCAATGATGGAATAGCGCGAATAATTCATCCCATCGTACACAACTGCTGTCCTCTCTGAAATTTGCGACCTAAAATCAAATTCAGGTAATCAAATTTGATTGAGATAGCAGGGAAACAATGCGTTTGAATTTCCAATTCAAAATTTAATTAATGATAAGTTCATCAATGATGAAAATTCACGGACAACTCCAAATATGGTTATGACTACTCAAGGTATAGGAATTGAAGAAAATTTCAAAAGTAAGACTGCCGGAATTCGTGGCTCAGATTATATTTTGTTCCACTTCATGCTGGGGACATGCACCAATTACCACAGTATATATATCTTAAGAAACTGCAGAAAAGAGAATAATTTACCAAATGAAGCGGAAACTAAAAATCCATGCTCATCTTGACCCATACTTAGCATATTTAACATATTTGAAAATACTTATATTTATTTCTTATTTAACATCTGCGTCATCTTACGGATATTCCCACTGTTTTCTGAACCGTTTGATCAACAAAGTGCTACCATGGTGATTTTCTTCGAAAAATATATCTTTGCAATCGACATCAGGACCAACTGCGGGTATTAAAAAAAGAGGAGAACTTGGTCACAATCCAGGTACAAGCTTTTTAAACGTCAAAGCGCGCCTGAGCTATTCTCAAATAAATTTTAATTTGCTGAACCATGCGATTGTTCCATATATTGAGCCTTCGTTTCATCCACCCGAAGCTCATTAACTTTTCATCTAGCTTGGCTACCTCCTTGATTGAAGAACCTGAGCGCTGGCAACGGATGAATACCGAAGGGATCGAAGAAGTCTCAGCAAGCACGAGAAGGAGTCTTGGGTTCCTCATCATTCTTCCCTGGTTTTTTCTCTTTTTCTTAGCAATGAGTTTGCTAAAGGTGCCCGAGGAATGCTTTGTCTCTGAAAATGAAGCGATCGCGTGCCTACGAACCCGAGAAGATATTTGCTGGAACTTGAACATCGCCGTATTTTCTTTGTTCTGTTTCCGCGCTTTTTCATCCTCGAACTTGTAAATTCTAAATTCAGATAAAACCGGGGCTTTCCTTCCTTCCCAAAACATTTATCCGCGTCCCAGTGCGTCTTATTCCACCAAATTCTCCACAAGCGGCACTTTTTTGCATTCTGTGTGGTAAGAATGAATGACGGTCTCGAGGGTGCCAGATAATCTTCTCAGAACCACAGCGCTCACCATTCCGTGGTTAAAAACGAAGAATTGATTTCATCAACGATTTCAAAAAATTGTCAAGGATCCACAAGCCATGAAGGTACAGAAAGACGTTTTTAGGATAAACAGCAACGTCTGAGGCGGTGCCCGAAAAAAAAACAGAAGAATTTCCTTCGAGGCTTCAGAGAATAACGGGAATTTTCAGATAAAAAACAAAACAAGAGAATCATCCCTGCTCATTTATAACATAAAACCTTTGAATTCTTTTTGTAAACATGAAAGCTCAGAAATAATTTCAGAAACCGCTTCATTTTTTAATTAAATCTTCCCCATAAAACGGGGAAGGAGTTTAGGGTTAACGAGTTTTATAATTTTCTGACACGTCATTCTGCATGCGAATTGCAGTGCATGAAAATACTGAAAAAGAACCTGCATCTTCTCGAACGATTTACCAACATCAGCTTTTGAAAATTAGATGAATATTTAAAATATACCATTTTTATCTGACAATTCGCCGGACTTTTTCTGCTAAAAAAAAGGGCCAGGAAACCTTGGGCGAGGCCTGCAATTGAGATGAATGGTGGCCGCTCCGCATAATCGGCTATGCGGCTTATACTTGAAATATAATGGGTGGCCATCATATATATACGAGTATATAATCGACTGTGTGCAGAGGAAATTATTTCAAAATACAGTATTCGGTAAAATACATTTAAATGAATGGGTCAGATGTCGATGTACCGCGGCTTGAACATGCCCATTTTCAGCTGGGCAAATCTTTTCGGTCAAGATTAACATTCCTTTTCCACGTATAGACTGCATTTCTTGTCCATAATATTTCCCACTTTGACGGTCAAAGTGTTAAAGCTCCCCCCCCCCTTGACCTTACTGCCTGGTATCAGGTCACAGCCTAGTACTCCATAGTGATCTCTTAAATGTGTCATACAATTGATATAAGGTATTGGACATATTGCATATGTTTTCTCCTGGCGTCGCGCACGCGGGGAACAGATACACCTCGTATTTAACTTCGGGAACGGGGATTAATGCAAATTGAGACGTGTCAGAGCCTTTAGGATCTTCCTTGGCATTCGGAGATCGACACAGGAAGCAGATAGCCGGAACTTCTAGACCATTAACCCGAAGGAATATCGTGGACTTCCCCTGCGAAAGGCCGCGGGCCACTCGGGCGTCAATCCGGGCAATTCTCGCCCGCCACACGCGCGGAATTCGAAAACGGGGACAGACTGTAACCATGGTGGTCATTGTATGAACGACGGGAAATCGCCGTTTCCCGACACGATTCGCTTTTATGCGCCAGGCAAGTCAAACGACAAGTTTATTCCGGCAAACGGTCACGAAAGGTACTCGATGAAACCCAGTCAAGTGCAGTCGTGCGAATAGGGACATTAGCAACGGGTTAAATGTCTAACGGACGCATAGCGTGCATAATCGATGCATTTCGCCCATTTTAATCCATTATTTCCGGTCCAACAGAATTAAAAATCTCCCTTCCCGAAAGACGTCCACTGTTTCAATTATTGAAGTGATAGTTTGTGCCAATGTCTTAATTTGGCAAACCCCTTGCGCTTCGTTTCCTGTCACGCGAGCATATTTGAATTCATCACTAAGTATATCCTTTAAAAGTTTAAAAAGATTCGTTTGACCATATTTACGCCATATTGTAAGACGCAATCGATAGTATAAAACGTGCCTCCACTTTGTGTGATTCTAAAAAATAAAAAACATTGCCGATTTAACTCAGTATCGTAACATAAAATTTCTTTCGATTTGGAGAAACATGTTGATCATATACCGTAATTTATAATGCTCACCAGCATAATCTTAATTGTATTTTCAATCCAGCATAATAAATGATGGTCCTATCTCTCGAACTAAACAGGAGGCAAATAATTATTTACTGTATTACTGTAGAATCGTAATCCATGTATTGTTCAAAAGATTGTGTACAACAGAAGTAATCGTGCGCTTCACCTGCTAATCTGAAACGCCCTCAAGTGTGACGGGCCATCAAACACCAATAACCGGCAGATTTATCAGTAAATTTTGCAAAAAAGATATGCACATTATTCAATATTTGAAGAGATTTTTGGTGTTGGTGGTCACTTTCAGGAACTTTTGACCAATAACATGTAATCTGATGCCGTTTACATTTGTCTGACATTTCACAGGCAAAAAGTGATCACTGTTTCCTGCTGTCATGAGCCTAAAAAAATAAAAATGAAAACCTTAAAAAATTTAAGAGGAAAATCAAAACCTTTGTTTTTTGCTTACTGCGGTAGCTTTTTAGGAGATCGCTGTTATTTTTGTGGCCCACTTGGTTGCCTTCGGATGAGCCGAGAAGATTCCGCGTAGGCCAACAGCAGCGAAGACTATGCTCTTCTCGCGTTAAATTCCCGCGAGTTCAACTCAACTCCTAGTTCTTTCTTCCATTTCCTTTTCCCTGTCACATATTCCTGGCCGACGCATGAATAATGAAAAAGATTCGCGAATGGAGAAAGAAGTTCAGGGGCCGGTCCATCCCCGGGGATGTCCTATGCATGTTGCACGTTCTCAGCACCATCTTAGTGGCATTTCGAGGATGAAGATCAAAGTGTCAGCGAACGAGCCCGCGGCTGACTGACGCGTAACTGCGTTCGCGGTTTAAAAAAATAAAATAATAATCATCGCTGTTGATGCTCTCGATAGCAGCGCCATTACACCGTCACTTGTTGCATTTGAAGACCGGGGGGGGGGGGAATAAATGTTTGGCAAGTGCCGATAATTGTCAAGCTATCGTCCCTCATCCCGCGAGTAATGATCGAGGGGGACGTCGAGTTGAGCGGGTTGAAGTCGAGTCGGATCCCGGCAGTGGGTGCCGTTATTTTTCATGGAGATTAATCGTACGCGGCATCGGGGGTGGCCATACGAAGCGAGATTGATTCACATTGTGCATGCAACCCCGGTGGTTGCAGGCACGTCCGACGACCAGCTTTCGACAAAAACGCATGAGCATCCTGAAAACTGCTGGCGGAAAAGGTTGAGCGGATCCACGATGGATTCATGCTAGGCCAAACGATTCAGCCCATCGCGTGAGACCGGCCGTATTTGCTCGAGCAAAGGCTGCACGATGTTCCTTGAAAAAATGCGTATACAAATATTTGTGTCCTCGGACAATTTAGGCCGCATGCAGTGATGAATATATACGACTGACACTCTGAATCAATTAGAGTCTAAGCCTCTAAGGAAATGCCGAACAACATTTAGTGAAATGTAACGCGCACTTCATTTCATATAATTGCCTTCGAAAAAAAGTGTGGATCTCATTTTTGACTGAGTTTCATGACATGATCAATTCGCTGGCCAAGTGCACGCACCTTCTGGTCGAACGAAAGCTTTGAGTAAAAATGGGCTAGAATGTAATCTATGAAATCCCCACAGGATAAGATCACAAGTTCAGAGTAATATATAGTACAGTAGTTAGAAATATGATTTCTGTTGGAAGTTTTGGATCACGTCGGGGAGGAATATAAACAAATGAAAACGAACAATTCCAAATAAATTGTATGCAGTAAAGTACGTTTTAAATTTTCAGGCAAATTGTCAGCCATATTTCATAATCAGCGAAGTTTTGAATTCGCGCCAGATGGGTAGGTCAAGTCATAGATAAATACTCTGAACAGAAATGTTTCCATTTGAAAAGCGTCCATGTGCTTCTCCTCGATTTCTTTTTTTGCTACGTAAATTTAATATTGCAGGAATTTTTGAGCTGGCCCATGTAATCTTGACACGACTGGATTTATATTTATCCAGCAGACCACCGACCAAATCATATTACTGCTTCCTGACTCTATTATCCGTAGTTACCCAAAAATAATTTCCACATTTTCGGGGGACTGAGGCCATTGTGAAAGAAAATTTGAAATGAGAATACAGAGCAAAGCAGCGACTTATTCTTGGCAAAACTCTAAAGTATAACCATTTTCTATAAATCTCAGCGAACTAGCCTGCTGACGAGTGATTTAAATATTTTATCGAAAATTTGCATGCGATAAAAACGCAATTATTAAAAATTAAAATAAACGAAGTAATATAGTATAAGTATTTTTCCGTTTAGAAAGTAAAATATTCGCGACTTTTTCAATTGTTACGGGGGAATGTTTCTTTTTTATCACATGGCTTACCAAAATAAGGATGCAGTCGATATAATCGCGCACGGCCTATACAGTAGTCGGAAAACGAAAACAAGAAAACGCAGCTGGGAGAGGCTCGTTTGGAAGGCTAGAGAAAGTCCCCGCAGTTTAACTTGGTTTAATCCAATGAAGCTGTCGTGGCTTTAAATGAACCCGAAGTACTCACGGTGCATGAGGAGGTTGATGTGCGTCCGTTGCGGCCTAGAGATGTCGCTGTTGGTCGCGCGACACTCGATCTCAGCCTGCTGGTCCGACCGATTCAGGCCAAGGAATGAAACCCGGTTCAAGACGTGGGTCTCGTTCACCATCTCAGACGTGTTGTCCACCAGCTTGCGGCCTTTCCACCACGATACTTCCGGCGTGGGCACACCTGCGTCCACGGGGCGGAACTGAGATTAAACGCGGCGTCTAATCGAAATCCGACCATACCTCCTTCCACTGCGCACTCGAGAATGATGTCTTGTCCGAGATAATACGGCCGCGGGAGCAGCGGCTCTCCCTCATCGTCCAGTATTTCCGGCTTACTCGGAGGTACTGAAAGCCCAATGAGATCCCGGCTTTTATCGAAATTCTACCATTTATTTTTCTTTTCAAGCCTCAGATGCGCATCTACTAACACACGGCTGTCCGAATCGAGACACGCGTTTTTTTTAATACTTTGAATGAGTCGGACATGCGATCCGCGATACCCGGGAACTTGCGCGATTTCTAGGTTCCATTCTTGAGAACATTTCTTGAATTTATTGAGATTGAAGTACCGTACCTACTCGAGTACCACGCGCACCAATTTTCTCACATTTGCGAGGGGGAAAAGCGGGTATAAATTTTTAAAATAGTTCTAGAAATTTAGGTGTGCATTATACTTGATTCCAATTGGAAAATTTGGACCAATTTGAACAGACACTGACTTTATTGGAAACAATTAAAAATAATTTGAATTCAGGTTCAAATGATGTCCAAATGAAAATATGGTTATTTTACTCGGGAAATATTCTTATTTTTTCTCGTTTCATTCGGAGATATAATATTATTGACATTTGTGAGAACACCTGGTGAGTGTCTTAATACTTGACGGCGCGTGGTAATCGAGTAAATACGGTAGCTCAACTGCTGGTAACGGTTTTATTTTTCTATGGGAAACATTTGTGCAATCATGCTATGACACAAACATTACAAAATCCACAAGCATCGATCAAAGCTAGACGTTGTCACGACAAGGAAGATTTTTTTTATTGTTTGAAATATTCGGTATCACTCGCCTGTCTGAAAATACATAAAACATGCAAGCGTGGCAGGTGAACCGTATTTCCTCACAGCAGGATGAGATGCTCTTCCAACTCTCTGTCTTATCTCAATTCGAACCTGGATGAGCAAGATTTGAAAAATGGTCACAGAATGATTGATTGTTACTTTTTTTAAATTATAGCACTCTCCATTCACCCGTGTTCAAGAAGGGAGCACAAGACGGACAAAACTTGTAGGCACCGAAGTTGATAGCTTAAGCTACACTCTGAAACACATGGGAAACTCATTCTCCGCTCGCTTCGGCCTCATACTTTTAGTGTTCATATTTTTATGACTATCGGAACCATATGATCTCAGCCAGAAACCAAATTCATCGAAGGAGAATATTTCGGATCGATATCTCATGCCTTCACGCAAGCTGTGCTAACGAGAAATAAATGTAAATGTAGCGAGTGTACTGACGGATTTTGTTTTTTAAGAATCAATTGATCTTGGCTTTTACCGTTTACACGTATAATATTTGAAGGGAACATGGATATTCTGACGACACTTACTGTATTTTGCAATCACAGGTCGCATCCTGATTTTGAGCAGATTTTGAACTAAAGAAACCCCCGCATGGGCCGAAAAGATCCAGAATTTTTTTCTGAAATTTTCTAATTATGCGCGGACAAATCCTGAAGATTTGAAAGAAAAAAGTGCCGAGTGAGAATAGATAACGTACATTATATTCAGCAAGTTCTTCTGGCCCATCAATAGAGTTTGAAATGGATGTGACTAAAAAACTTTTTGAGACTGCTCCTTACATGTGTAAATAGTCCATCACTCGCTACCTTCTCGTGTATATAGGCCACGTACGTGCATAGGGGGATTTCGGTGCGGCCTTGAAAAAAATAAACTCGATTTTAGGAAGTATCAGAGTTCGATGCTGAGTGCTGAGTGAAAAAGTTGCTGATTACGGAAGCTCAGCGATGAAAATGTTCATGCTTTTATCAACTTCAGAAGTATATGTATTTACAGTAAGAAACATCATCTCTCCGGGGTAGCAATATTATTCGAGCTAAATGCCGAAATACGGCATTGTATTCCTCGTCTGAAATTCTAGCGAGCTGTATTCCGATTCTGCTTTTCTCTTCCGTATCGCGGAAGAACGGATAAAAATTTAATAGAAGCAGAGCTGCAAGGGGGGAATCCGCGACACAAACGCTCGTAACAGGTGTTTCCTCTGGAGGAAAAAGAAGCGGAACCAATTTCCAGACGCTACGCGGGGTCAAGCCGATTCGCAGAAGGAATTGTATCCCGGAACTAGGCTCCGAAGTTAATTTCCCCCAACGCACACCGGGAAATTCGGAAGTGACGTGCAGGCAACGTTCCGGGAAGCACATGCATAATGCAGCCATGCGAACTATCTCCTCCGTCACTAGCAAACGGAAAGGAAATGATACTAACCGATGACCTGGAGATGAACTGAGGAATATCTCGTCGGGGATTGCTGGAACTCGACCTTGCACAGGTAAGACGTATTGTCCAACACTTTGCTCTTGTGCCAAATGAGCACCGGCGGTCGAGACATCAAATTAAACGTGGTTCTCCTACCGTAATTGTCTGCGCTGGGATTGGAATTCAACTCCACCCTATCTCGTCCAGTTGCTAAGTCGTATCTACGTACGAGAGGCAAACATTTGTACGCATGGGACCCCTTTTTTTGTTTTACGCGGAGAATGTTCGCGTGTTTGACGATAATGCTATCGATTGAAAGGGCAAATGGATGCTTGATGCTCGTCGAAATGAAAACTTACCTGGCAAACGGTTTTTTGTGACCTTCTCTGAACCACACCACAACAAGGGCCGGATCTTTTTCACCGCTCGTGATATTGCATGGCAGCCGCACTTCGGATCCTTCCACGGTCTGCACCAAGGTAACTTTTTCTGAGAAAAATACATTGAATGCGGACATTCGTATAGCGCCCTTCCAGACCTCCATCATACCATCTGCCTTCCATAACATCCGCATATTGCGAGTATAACTTGTACCACGGGAAACTTTCGTATCCCGACTCGCGCGAACTTCAGTACTACTGCGCCAGCTGCATTATTTTTACTTTGGCAAGGGAATGTTAAATTGAGTATCCCTGGCACTTCCGTTGCTGTAATTCCCTCGTTCCGAAAAGATCATAATGCTTGGAAGGACCTCAAACAGAAAATTGAGTTTCCCTGAAAGCCCGTAACGGCGATCATTCGAGACACACAAAGGTACAGGGATCCCTGGTGGTGCGCGTCACCCGTCTGCAGCTTTGAGGTCAAATACATGACCATTCGAGCGTTTTTAGACACGCAGAAGTCTACGTTATTTTTGTGTTATGAGCAAACAATTTTGAAATTTATTTTTAAAAACATTTCAGACTGAAAAAAAAAATTGGGAAGGAAAGCCCGACTCCAGCAGGCATTCGACGCTTTGAGAAGAAAAGGGCACATTTTTCGCCTTTCCGCAGCAAATCCCGGAGTGATTGATTCACTCCTAATCTAGCAGACAATAGACAAGAATCGTATTTCTAGGGGTGGCCACAATGTTTCTTCTCATTTCGACAGACACTAATTCTTCTCCTCAGGAGGCTTCCGATTTCCTATAATTCCAATTCAGAAAAAGTAAAAAAGAAAAAAGATCTTTCCTCGTCCAGTACACAACACTTCTGCGTAACCGAATGACGTTTCTCTCTTCTTCCACTTTGCGTCACGTTTCGTTGACAGAATTTTTATAAATACTCGTGGATGGACGTAACTCCCTGAAATATGTACGGCTTTTGGAGCTAGTGAGGCATGAATAATCCTGTGTGAAGGTGGGGATGAAAGTTCAGGAAGTAGGTTCAACTTACCGGCGATGTCTTCTGCAAAAAATCCGGCAACTTTTGTTCCGGAGAATACGTGCACGGCGACGACGACGAGCAGCAGATTTCCCATTGCCGTTGTTGTCCACCGGCGGCCAAATCACATTTTTACATAATGCTGATCCCGAAAAAATTGACTACGCTTTTTTCCGAAGTTTTACCTTCGGATTGCAGTACGCATGCATGTTCTATACATAACAAATCTCACGCATTACGCTCGTTACCGCCGTTGACTCTTTTGCAACACATTCGCAACGAAGCAAAACTTTGGACCGCATTTCTGCTTGTGTGAGTCATTCTATTTATGAGAAAATCGGTCGAACTCACGATCGGAAATCTTGTTAACTAATTCACGAAATCACGAACGACGATTTTCGCACAGGTTCCCGTTTCATCAGCTCGGAATGCCCATTGATTTATTTGATCACGATGCGAAAGCAACTGTAGTCAATAAATTATCAGCGCACGAATAATGAGAAAGTCTACTTTTACTGTATATCAACAAATGTCACCAATTTCATTTATGTTTTTAGCCAAGACCACGCCATTTACGTTAGCAAATATTTCACGTAACATTTTTGGGTGATTTCTTGAGTTCGTCGAAAAAATGCCTTTTTTCCTGGAGAATTCGTTCCAAAATTATTTTTGGAAAGATTAGGAAAATGGAGGCTACGGTTATTGAAGCCCTTGCCGAAGCTCCATTCCTATATCCCATCGAACTTTTAAGCTTTATCCTTGTCAGTGCATTTGCGGGTTTTATTGCTTATATCACATCTGGGACGCCCCTCGATCCGGGATTTCCTGGTTGTGCGAAAAGCTGGAATCCTGCGGCGAAGGGAATTCCAAAATCAGATCCAGGCAGATATAATCGGCCTGCAGAGCGACGGCCCACTTTGAATCGCACAGAATCATCGCGGCTAAATTCTTGCACCAGAAATCGGAAAATGACAATGGGCGATTTTCTGAGCTCACCCATCTTGGTATAAGAGAAGACACACTTCGATTCAAATTAAATTTATAATCAATCAACGAAGTAATTTTTGTGAGGACTTTTGCTTCGCATCGATGCTCAGAAGCGGGGAGAAAAACTTGCATCTTTATCCTGAGAACGTCGTTATAACGAGAAATGGCTGTAAAAGTACATCGCTGGTTATTTTTGACAGGAGGGAAATATTTGGAGGTAAAATATCGCTGGACACAAAATCTCCGTGTGAAGTGCCCACTATACACATTACTAAATATTTCAGACTTGTGACCTTATTTGTTTGGTACTCTTGGTTTTGCTCAAAATCTTGAAGCTCAAAATCTCGGAAAAATCCTCAAAGAGAAGCGTGCTGATGTGCTTTTTTTGCAGGAGCAGAATTTAATACTATGGATAAAAAATATTGAAGAAGTATCACACTTGCGATTTCGATTCACTGCAGGTCGAAGCAGGTGGGTATAAACGAGGTTGTTCCTCCCGGAACAACTCCCGAAGCCCACCAGGAACTCAATGTGCCTGATCCCGCGGGCAAGACTGGAGAAAAGTGGAGCAGGTCGGGAAACACCCGGGCCCGGGCACGGTGTAGACGTCGTCAGTGTCCGCCTGGCGGGATTGACCCCCAGAACATCCCATGGACCCATAAAAATGAGCAGCAAATGGGGCATCAAAATCTTGCCACTGCATAAAAAGGCGTCTTCAAACATGCTTTATTCTGAGACAATATCAAACTTAATATCATTTTTCTTCATGCGGCGTAATTTAGAAATACTGTACTTCCAGGCAGTTTCACCTGAAATTATAGAAAATGCAATGCAGCATATTTTCCGTGGGCATTCAAAGCACATGAATATGATTGGAAGATGTTGCATTGAAAACCGTAATGCGCCCGTTTTGCGTTGTCGTATGAACATTTCTTGGCATGAATGTCTTCGAAAACTTTTCCAAAGTGTACGGGGGTGTTCATAATTTTTCGAAGATTAAAAAAATGGTCTTTCCAGTGTCAATGAAACGCGACACCCAGCAGCTATCGAAAAAATCTATCTAATCCTTGTTTTAATGATTTTTCCTATATTATTCGAAGATTCCTTGCATGATACTGTACGTTGATGGCATGATCCATCAAAAGAGAAAGTTCGCAAAAGCAGCGTCGACTTCCTGACATATTCCGATAAAATCAATTTACAAAGAAGTGGATGATAACTTTGACGGGGGGTTTCTGATTGCATTAAGAACCCTGCTATATATGCTCGTTTATTGGATTATAGGGATTGCGATATCGAACCGGAGTGCAGAAGTTTTTGAAAGACGACGATTCCTCCAATCCAGAATCTTCTAGGGTTTCATTCTAATAACTTCTGTTGAACCAATCAAGTTATCGTGTTATATTCGCAGAATTGTTGACCTATTCAAGAACAAACAAAAAAGCTGAGACCGGGTTGCTGTTCAGAGCGGGATCGGTGGAGAGTCAGGTGGCCGTTTCCTTCCGGCGAACGTTCCTGGCACCACTTCCGGAGTTTGCGCGGTGCTGGGGTTTTAGCAACTGGTCCACTGTTTGTCATTGGCAATCAAAAAGAGGACCCGTGTAGCATCGAGATCAACTCGCCGTCAGCCCAGCACTCCATCGAACAACATCAAACGCCCGTTGTCCCCGCAAACTTGGTAATTACTTCACGCCAGGTTCCGAGACCCCTGCCTGCAACGAATGCGGAAACGGGACGCATAAGCCGGAAGTACGTGTTCCTTTCTGACTCCGGGCCATTTCGAGCGGAAATGACGATCTCTGGCGTCCGCCTTGCGATAATCAGGGGTTGGCTTTCAAGTGAGATGCTTGGCGGTTTTTTTTTTTTTTTTTTTTTTGGTAGGGAAAATTCTTCCGAGTTGTCGATTTCTATCTTTCGTTCCAAAAGCGTGAAGACATCTCCTACGACCTAAACGTGTCGTCAAAATTTTATTCATGTTGATGTTGTAGAGCTGGATGTTTTTGCGTCGTGCTGCCATAGAACGTCTAAAAATTCCTTGAAAAGGACGCTTGAATGAGAACGTTTTGACCGGATCTTTTAAAATGATTTTATACACGTTTATGAATCGAAATAGCCGAAAAAATTAAGTGGAATTTTCAAATTTTATGGTTCTACTTCTTTCGGGTACTCAGTCATTTGTGTTCCCTATTTTCTGTCATTATTAGCTCAAATCCCAAACCACTTTATATTGATGAATTACTGTGCTGTAAATTATTGTA
>CAJPEX010000641.1:67371-89356 GCA_905338405.1 Notodromas monacha
CTTATGCTTCTTCCGCAATCGCGGCGTTTGAAGGTCTCCCGGTGGGGTTTTTTTTTTTTTTTTTTTTTTTTTTGGTAGGACAAATTCTTTTGAGTTGTCGATTTCTATCTTTCGTTCCAAAAGCGTGAAGACATCTCCTACGACCTAAACGTGTCGTCAAAATTTTTTTCATGTTGATGTTGTAGAGCTGGATGTTTTTGCGTCGTGCTGCCATAGAACGTCTAAAAATTCCTTGAAAAGGACACTTGAATGAGAACATTTTGACCGGATCTTTTAAAATGATTTTATACACGTTTATGAATCGAAATAGCCGAACAAATTGAGTGGAATTTTCAAATTTATGGATCTACTTCTTTCGGGTACTCAGTCATTTGTGTTCCCTATTTTCTGTCATTATTAGCTCAAATCCCAAACCACTTTATATTGATGAATTACTGTGCTGTAAATTATTGTACATGATGCGGACGATTTTTTATTTGACAAAGATTTTTCCGCTGCAGCCCTGACGTGGAAACATTATTGATCCCAGTCGACGTTTTGCGTTGACATTTTCTTCAGAGGAAAAATTGCACACTTGTTCTAACTTCGGAAGTGAGAGTAGAAAATGAAGAATAAGTCACTTGTGAAAGGACCGAACTATACGTTGGCACAGTTGCTACCTCGTATTTACTATTGGGAGATGATATTAAAATTGAGCTCGTTCTTAGTATACTGACCCAACTACTGTAGGTCGATTGCATCGAGAATAATAATTAGTAAAATAGTTTTGAGGTGGTTGAAAAAGTAACCATGCATAATCGCAAATTTTGAAATGGGCTTCCTTCTCTTCACAGATGGAATGCGCGAAAATAATTATTTCATCGACTCGTCATTCGTATTTCACTCAAAATTAGAAGTAGATCTGAACAATTAACTGAGATTTTCTCATTATTTGCTCCAGTGATGAGCTTTTTTACTTCGCAGAAAATGATCTCTTGATATTACTTTTACCCACTTATACAATATTTGTTTGGAACAGACTGGTGATGCAGATCACCGCTTTTATTTACTGCTTCATACAAATTATGATAATGTTTGGTACGGTAAATTCTTTTGAAAGCGTTGTCCGGTCGCGTAGACTGTTTGAACTCGCCTTCGTCGCAGTATTTCAAATATTACACGTGCAAAGCACTTTTCCCCATTAACTGAAGAGCATTGTCAGAATGAATGTTCACCCAAAGTGTTTTTTCTCGACAAGTTGAATTTGAATGCCTGTCATGTCAACGTCACTGTTTCAAGGAGTCTCGCAGATGGTATCCTTTTGAACAATTTGGTTAGCAACCTTTGCTCATGCTTGGTTGATTTCATATGCGACAGTAACCGAACATGCGACGGAATGCACTCGTGTCTTTGAGCTGCTGGATTATTGAAAGTCGTGTGTATATGCTTGGTTGCATTATTAACGAACCGTCGCTCCAACTCTGACCTTAAAACGGTTCCATGTCATCATGTTTTTCCTTACGCATGAACGCTCACTTCGATTGAATTAGCCATTCGTCGGAATACGTGGGTTAAATGCACAGTATTTCAAATATCTAATCGCATACACGTGCTGCGTTAGCTTCTCATTAAATTTGCTCGAAAATGTTTTCAAGTTGTTCGATGATGAATTTGCTATCCTAATTCACATGATTTAACGGTTTTCTATCTTTTTCATCGTAAAAATGCCTTTCTGGTAGAACTTCGCAGTTCTGAGTCTGACTGGGCTTTGAAAATAGGAAATACGCCTGTGTGATTTTGTTCCTAATAACGGTGACTTCAAAGAAAGAAGAGAAGCTCACTGTTCACCGGGTTTATTATCGTATGGCACATGAGAGGATCAACAATTTTCAGAGTTGTGATGAGAATCTGCTTTGACACTTGAACTTGAAGACTTATTCGTCTCCGTAATGATGTCATGAATATACTCGCAACCATCGAGGAAGACATTCAAAAATAAATCTAGTTGGCACTGTTTACCGTATAGTTTATTTGATGTTTTCAACAAAAGTTTACATGTTTGCAGGGTATAAATATGATGTAACTAAATACGGCTCAAAAATAACATAAATTGTGTATTTCAATATTCCACAATCTTTAAAAAAAATTGAGGCCATAAATACTGCATTTCCTTATATTCCTTCCTATTCTTGATACTTCTCTGTCTACACTTTTCTGGTGCTCTTGGGCCACACCAGAAAAATGGATGGAAGTGAAGGGAGGTAAAATGCATAAAATTCCGAAATGTTCAAAAACTTTCAAGAACTATGCAGTTCACAAAAATTCTTAATAGTTCATAGAAGGTTGACAAACTTATCCGGGTGATTCAGTCGCAAGAACGTGCCTTTCAAGAAGGCAGGCAAATACCGTTTTGAAACTTTTCCAAAAAAAAAAGAACCGCTTTAGAAAGAGGATAATTGTATCATCTGGTCAACAGAACATTTTCGGCAATTGAGTGCAGATGATTGGCGTTGTGGCTTTTTTTCATCCACAAAATATTATTCAATCATTTACATATTAGTAAGGAGAAACCGCAAAAAGAAGGCAACAAATATATAATCTTCACAACAGCAAAGTTTTTGACGCGTGCAAAAATGAAGATAGCATTTATGTGGCATTTCCATGGCAGATGCTGCAGTTGGCCTTCTTCTCGTCAACGTGCAGTACAAATAATATACATGTCTTCGAAGATGGAGCAATTTTCCTTTATAGACATGTATTGTTATCTCGGATGAAGTTTGCTTTAGTCCGAATGATGTCAGAATGTTTTCAATATTTCACCTGAGACTTGTCGTACTTGTTTATTTTCATGCCTATAACTGCAATAAATATACTTGTTTTTGAGTAGATCTAGTACCGACTTTAGCGAGGAATAAACAACCTTACACAGTACAGTACATGCAAGACGATACCTCAGAAATACTTTGAAAAGAAAAAGTTGACAGGAATAAGGAACGGAAACTCAAATTTTTCTGAGTGAATAGATATTTCCTAATTTATCCAATACCGAAACAATGTTAATAAAGGATCATTTGTCGGAAAGAGCGGCCGCTTGAAAGCACACTGAAAAACTATCGCTCAGAAACTCATTAGAGATTACTCAACTGACGGTTTTAGTCTGGAAAATGTAATGAAAGTTTCCGTGGAATATGAAAAATAATAACCACCTCTTGTAGAGTCGACTGAAATTCTGGCTAATGTGCTATAGGAGCTCTTCAATCTAATGAACTGTTTGTAACCCTATAAAGCGCGAGAAAGCTGGTATCATTTCCATCAGAATTAATTCGGTAAGAACAAAGGGATTAATCTTCCGGACTTCGCAGTTGATTACGGTTGATTCATGCGTCAATCTTGTTAAACTTCAGCCACAAATTTCGTTTGAGGTGGCACTTGAATCAGGCTATTAACGTCCGACGGATTGTTTGACACGGATGGTTATGCGATATGAAACGCAAATTCTGTATTTTTCGTATGAATAATTCAGATGGTGCGTGACGAAGGAAGCAACTTAATACAGTATCTTTAAAATCCGATCAAGTAGATATCGTTTTCACTCCCTTCAAAGGGAAAGAACATTTCCAGAAACAAGTTCCATCCGGGGTGAGTTTCTCAAGTTTAGCCCTCAGTCTCGTGCCATCGATTAGTGATTGTTTAGTTATTTATTTGAAGAAGCTCTCATTTTAAAATCAGAATGGCTTTCAAATTCGCCTTCAAATAAGTTCTACGAACAGGGCCGGCCTAAGGCGGGTGCAGCGGGTTCACTGCACACGGGCGCCTGGCTAGGGGGGGCGCAAAAATCAGTGCCAGAGTTGGCGCAAAAATCAGACCTGACCCGGACAGTAAGGAGGGGGTGTGCCAGCATGATGAGGCGCCAGGCACCTCATCATTTATTGACTCATTGATGAGGCGCCTCATCATGCCAGCAAAATTATTTACTTTCAAAACTTCAAGATTGACAAAAGTAAATAGCAAGACACAGGAAGCATCAAAAACTTCAAATCCCTGAGTTCCCTGCCCCCTCCCCAATTCTGATGCTTCCTGTTCAGGCTGTGATGTTTTGGACTGCACGTTAATAGGCCAATCACATGCCTCAGAAATTGAACCACTGCTGTGTCCCAAGGAATCCAGGAGAAAGTAAAAAAAAAAACCTCTTCATCCAGTCAGTCTTTACCTCTTTACTAGTCAGTCTTCTTGAGAGCTTCAACCCTGTGGAGAACCCCCTTTTTGAAAAAAAAAATGGGGAGAATTTCCCGTTTCATAGAGGAAGAAAAAATGGGAACACTTAAGAAAATACCTTTTTTATAAAAAGAAAAGAGGGAAAATTCATCCTGTGGGATGAAAATTCAGAAACACTGACATTCTGAAACTGCACAACCCCTGCAATTTATGCACTCTCAATACATTAAACTTAATTCGTAAATAATCAGTAAGATAATGTTTTAGTTTTTTCAAGATTAAAAACCACCGTTTAAGAGATTAAACTATCTAAAAATTGTGTTTTGTACTTTTAAGTTTTTTAAGAGACGTTGACCTTACCCTTTGAAAATTCAAAGTTTGGTGAAAGATAAAATTTCCCCTAGTTTAAATATGTAATGGGGTTAGATGTGCAGATAAGTTTTAAAATTTGTCATGCTTAAAATGTATAGCTAATCACAGAATTGAGCAAGAAACTATAAATTTTTAGATTTTGTAATCAAGAGACATATCAGCATGGTTCATTGTTTCATCTATTGACAGTGCATAAAGTGCACAGTTATTCAAATAAGCACAGTTATAAAAGAGTACATTGTTAAAAGAAGCACAATTATCAGACAAACAATAACAACATTTTTAAAAGTTCTAGTTTTTTGCTTATACATTTTTAAATTTACTAGAGAACAGTTATTAAAATAAGCACAGTTATAAAAGAGTACATTGTTAAAAGAAGCACAATTATCAGACAAACAATAACAAAATTTTAAAAAGTTCTAGTTTTTTGCTTATACATTTTTAAATTTACTGGAGCTTTCAACAAAAACACAAACATTCGGAAGAAATCTCTGCACCTCTAATCCCTTTATATATTTAAAGTTTGGTAAAGAAGGAAATTTTTATAAATTTTCAGATCTGAAAAAATGTTTTTTTGTCATTTAGAAAAGGTTTTACATTCTCATTTTCACCTTTGTCAACTTGGATTATCTTACGTTTAAAAAATGGGAAGTGTAGAGAACTTCATGATTTTTTTCAATGCAGTTGAAAATTTGCATTTCAGTGCATAATTGCTTTTTTGGCAAATTTTAAAAGATGAAAAATTGGGAAGAAAAACTGAAACAAGAATTCAGACTTTTTAGTTTAGCCCATTCTAATTTATTTGCTTTTGATGAAACTTGGAAATTATTTACATGGTGTCATGCACAGTGATGTTTTACAAGCTTTTTTCTTTTTGTTGAAAAATGTTACAAATTGAAACAGTTGAAATTCAAAAAAAGTAAAAACATTTTTGGTGATTTTTGTACAATTTTCAAAAAAAATTTCCAAGTTTGGTTGTAATTCTGTCAAATGTTCAGATTTTTGCATGTTTAAAAAAGGAAATTTAGAAAACATCTTTGTGCATGCAAAGCTGTAGAAATTCTAAAATCGGTTGAAAATTGAATTTTTAACAATTTTTCAGTCAGCAAAATGTACCACAGTCCATAAGCCAGTTTACAGTCCATGCAAAGCATCAGGTGCAACTACCCCAAAACAGAGCCAGTCCTTAAACTGAGAATTTGTAACTCAGAATGTCCATAAACTGGTGTTTGACTGTATATTGTCTGATTGCAGTTTTTTGTGTATAGGGGCGCCAAGTGAGGGTTTGCACACGGGCGCCATGAAGGCTTGGGCCGGCCCTCGGAAGTCCAATAATAAAATGACTTTGTCCTTTCTTTTTTTCCTTAATTTTACCTTAAACTACACGAAACTTTCGTACACTGTCTGATTTAACCCGTTTACTGGGGGACAGAGGTTCAAGTCGAGGGTGTCAACTCATTTTAGAAGCAATCTAAGGTTCAGAATATCACCACTTACAGTGAAATTTAGCGCAATTCTTTAATGTTTCCCAAAATAAAAATGCTGGATTCTATGTCAAACATCCATGCATCTGTATGACCCTTGAATGGCAGTTTTCAGTATTTGGCAGAGTTGGGAATTTTCTGGGGGAAGCGCATTTCAGTTTGACCCAGGGTAAGAATTTTGAAAATCTCAGATTGCATCACATCTAATAATGTGTCAAATGAAATTATAAATTTTCAATCAATTGAATAATATTCTGCACTCAACCAAGTACATCCCAGTTTTTCAACTCCGGAAAAATTCCATAGACACTTTAAGTCAGCCATGAGAAAATAAGGGAGTCTGAATTTAAATTGCATGGAGCACTCTGTTTTTGCACACTTCATTAAAAATTGTGACATTATATAGTTGACTGTTCAGCCAATTGAGATCATTTTTAATTAAGAATTTAACTGCATCCAGTTGGCAGAAACTTGTCAGTTTTAGCCATGTTTACCTTTATTCCTTTAAATGCAGTCTTTAAAATCTTTCCAATATTGATTCAGGATGCCAAAAATTTAACAGTGATAATTATTAAATGAATTATTACATCCAGCTGTTGTCTAATACAATACTCAAGGAATTCCAATATTATTTGCTATACTGTACTGAGATTATTCTTGCAAGTGAACCTGCTTATCAATTCAAATTAATAATAATTCTGTCAGGTCCAGAGCAGGTTATATGGATAATTTTTCCAGAGTAGACTGGTGGCATGAGTCTACCTGTACCTCATCAGGTTATTGTACATCATTTTTTTTCTTCTGATTTACTATTAGATTACCTTTAATCGCCCAAAAATATATTTCCAGTTCTGAACCTGGGTAATAGAGACTACATTAAATTTAATCACACCTTTCCTGATGCTTGACACCCTACCCTGAGGATATTTTTCAGCATCTTTGCATTTAAAAAGGAGGCCCTTTTTCCTGGAGGCTCAAACAGTGATGGCCAGAAAAGAGAACCTGCAAACCTGGGGTTATTAACACCATACAGAATTCCAAGCAAAAGCACTGGGTCACGCGTGGCTATATTCCCAGAGCAACAGGAGAAAATCATTTGAAACAAAAAGCACAGAAAACAAAAATTATCGCAGGGAAAAATTACTGTACATTGAGTGACTTATTACTGAATATGGAATCATAACTTTGCCTCATAAAATTGCTTTCTCAATATTATGAAATCTGTAATGTTTTTGCCCATCTGTTTTCCTTCAAAAAGAGATTGTTTGATTTCAGTATAAAAACATTATAAATATTATTTTTTGTTTTTTGAGTGTGTGTTTTTACATCTCTCATGGTATGAATAGGTTAAAAAATGTTTTTGCCCATCTGTTTTCCTTCAAAAAGAGATTGTTTGATTTCAGTATAAAAACCTTAAAAATATTATTTTTTGTTTTTTGAGTGTGTGTTTTTACATCTCTCATGGTATGAATAGGTTAAATACTGTCCTACACTTACTCAAGTACCATACACACCCTTTTCACAAAATATAAATTTAAACATTTGGGTGCCTATGCTACAGTACTTGGTTATAAACTACTGCATTCAAGTAGAGATGAGAATCAAGTGTGCACCACAATGAAAGAAAAAAAATTACCACAAAGTACAGCATATTAAAAAAAACCAGAATGAACCAAAAAACAATTACTGTCTGTGCTAAAATATAAGCTGAATTTCACTGAATTCAAGCATTCCAAAAAAAACTTTAATGATGAAGTTGCTTTGAGCTTCTATTTGAAGGTAAAAATTCAAATTTGCATTATTTGAGAGACTTCAAATTTGATGCAGATATCTGGAGTGCATATCTCAACACAGGAATGCCAATTTCCCAAAATTTCTTTGAAAGATTTGGTGTGTATGTGTCTAACTTGAGGGAAAGTGTCATTTGAGCAAATTTGGTATGATTCAGTCCAATTCCAAATTGATGATATAGTATTTGTGAGAAAGTAGACAATACATTTTGAAAGAGACAGCTAAAGAAGATGAAATACAGTGAGACCCCCACATGCGGATGCCTCAACCTGTGGACGATTCGACATAGGGAGACTTATTTTACTATAAAAAAATCACAAAAAAGTCCGAACATGAGGACATTGACTCAACATAGGGACATTTTGCAATAAAATTGCAAATAAATTTCAGGCCAAATTACAAGAAACAGATATTTCCAGCCCTAAAATTGATGTAAGAAAAGTTCTTGGGCATTTCTCTCTCCAATTTACCATCCATTTAGCTAATTTCAAATAATTACCTCCAGCATAGAGGGACTTGCTTCTCTCTTTTTCACTTGAATTTTATTTTTACAGAAAATGCAAACACTTCTATGTACTGTACAGATGAGGTATCAGTATTCAATTCCCCAAATTTTCATATTGTGTTGAAATACATTGATTGAATCAGTTTAAATTGGGAGACAATTTTTATTTTCATGGAATTATGGTGAGTATTTTGTACATGAAACACCAATTAAAAATTATATAATGTAAGTCTAAGGGAAAATTAGACTTGACTTGGGGACATTTTGACTTCGGGACACTCTTGATGCACCAATTATGTCTGCATCTCAGGGTCTCACTGTAGTTCTTTCATCTTGCAAAATTCCAAATCTGGCTAGAGAGGGGTATTTTGTTTGCAAGAAGGGGCTTTTCTCCTCACAGCATGGCTGCTATTCAAGCTATGGAAAATACAGTACTGTACCTGTGAAGAGACAAAACCAGACCCAAAAAAAGTCTAGCACTGGGTTCCAAAATAGGGCAAGTTTATTATTGTTTCCGTCCTCATCCTGGTCCTTCCCTTCTTCTTCTGCTTCATCTTCTTTTCCCCCCTGGCACGCACTGCGCAACCCCCAGGCGGAACCCGCCGTAAATCTGGCAACAACTTCCCCTCAACATGCGCACTTTTTACCTGAACCTGGAGAACCTTTGCCCGGCGCATCCGGTTCAGGGCTGTGCAAAGGGATCAACTGTCCGCCAAGTGGAATTGTCCGCGCGGGACATGGGTGCTTCTCTGGGGTTGGCATTTATTTTTTTGTGAAGAACACAATGAACCCTTGCATTCAAAGAAAAGAAAAACTATTAGGGATGGACTCTTTGCACAACAATCAACAACGATTTTCTATGTACTATATAAAAAAATTATTCATAACTCAAATGACTTCCCAAGTCAAGTTTGTTCTAATCTCAGTCTGAATTTCCTTGGAAACAATACATTAAAAACTTCTCTAGTGCAAATGCTTTTCCTCTCAAACCTGCAAAACTCAAATTTTCTGACGTGTTTTGGCTATTATTTTCTTGACACAGGAAAGATAAAAAAAAATGAAACTGTAAATTGATGTGTTTTGAAAGAAAGTGAAAGACTAATTGGGCAAATGAACCCTAGCATCCAAATTCATCATCCTGTCAACTCATTTAAAAAAGCAATGCAAGGCCCAGAATAACATCATTTACAATTTCCTACAATTTCTCTATGATTCCCACCACAGAAATGCTTTTTTCCATAACTCAAAACCTCCTTGACTTGAAATCTCCCTAACTTGCTATTTTTTGCTGGTACCTTGAAATTCAAGTTGTGGGCAAGGTTTGACTGTATGACAATTTCATTTTTTTTGCCACATGTCACAGGTGTTCCCTACAACAAAATTCTCTCTACAACCTATTTCTTGTATTCATTTTAATTTAGTTGCACAGAGAGCCACAAAGAACTGAAAATAATGTATTTCTTTCAAGTTTATCTGACTTTCATTTTTTCCTGTCCCATAAGCAGCAAACTTGACTAGAGAAACAAATCAAGATCAAGAAATGAATGGATGGAATAAATACAACATTTTCATAAATTTTTGTGATTTGACAATTTCAAAAAGTGCTGTGGGCACAATGATATCGTTATGTGCTTTCAATTTAGTTGCTGTGAATTTCAATTGAAAATGATGATCAATTTTTGTTTTTGCTGGTACCTTGGAATTTGACTTCAAGTGGTTTGACTGCTAGTACAGTTACTAAATTTTTAAAACTGTTCAAAATCTCCTGACCTGTCCCTGAGGGCACTATATACCCCGTCACAGTGGTTTACAAATCGTTTCCATGCACCCCTGCAACCCATGGACAGACCAAGACCCCGGAAAAGAAAAGGAGCCTGTTGTGTGGGTGGGGGGTTTTTCAGACACTGAGCCAGGAAAAGGAAAACACCGGCGCGCGGCGGCACATTGCGTAGGCGTGAGTGACAGACAAGACGATGGTCTGCACTAAGCATAGAGGTGCCAACGGTATACTAGCCTTGTAAGGGGGGCAAACATGTTCACGCTGGTCCTTCAAACATAAATGCCTCGGATAGTGGCCTCCTCGCGCAGAATGGATTTTCTGTGCGTGCGTTAATTGTTCTGGGGCTGCTGCTTTTGAATTTTTTAAGACATATCTTTGAAATTGGAACAGTGGAGTACTGTTCATTGAAATTAATTTAAGCAATTTAAAAAAGACTGTTGAAAGTATGGGTACCAGCATATTTTTTCAAAAGGGCTTGAAGCTGATCACAGTATTTCCCTTAATTTTGCTCCATTTATATATGTGTGTGTGTGTGTCTGTGTTTAGCTATTTCATCAAGAATGTCATGCATTACTGCATGGATATTCTGTTCAGAATTCAACATTCAATTTAGCCCCACATTATTCAGTCAGGGGTATTTTTGGCCTGGTATATGGAACCAATGAACTACAGTATTTTGTATGAGGTTACTCATGCAACATACAGTGAGACCCCGACATGCAGACACCTCAACCTGCAGACAATTTGACATAGGGACACTTATTTTATCATAAAAAATTGATTAAAAAGGCCCTACATGAGGACACTGACTCAACATAGGGACATTTTGTTATAAAAATTCAAATACATTTCAGGCCAAATTACAAGAGACAAATATTTCCAACCCTAAAATTGATGTAAGAAAATTTCTTGAGCATTTCTCTCACCAATTTACATTTAGCTAATTTAAAGTAGTATCTCCAGCAGAGAGGGACTTCCTTCACTCTCTTTCACTGGAGTATTATTTTTACAGAGAATGCCAACATTTCTATGTACTGTACAGAGGTATCATTATTACCAATTAAAAATTATATAATGTAAGTCTAAGGGAAAATGAGACTTGACTTAGGGACATTTTGACTTAGGGACACTCTTGATCCACCAATTACGTCCACATCTCTGGGTCTCACCAATCTTTTAATTTTTTTGGTGCCAATTTCTTTTTTTTAATGTGTAGGTGGTTCAGTACTTGTGATCAGTATGTGAATTGACATTAAAACAATTGAGAAAGAAGATTCAGTATGAGCAAGGAGTCCAGAGATTGGGGAAGATTTTTATTTTTATTTATTTTTAGTTGTAAGTGTCCATAGTCCTCACTGCAATTCCACAAATGTTCTCCTTGATTTAAAAAATAAACAGGTTGAGAATCATTGATCCCACAAGGGCAACCCAAAAAAGCATAAATGAATCCTCAAGCTGATCACAAAAAAAAAACAAATCTCTGGGAAGCAGTGCCTGTTTGGCAGCTTTATTCATTTTTATCCCACCTTCCCATGAATAACCCTCAGATGTGGTATAAAGCCAGCCCATCACCCGGCTTTTCTTCTTTTTCTTTGAGCGTTCTTTTCTTTAGCATGGAATTCTCTGTGGATGAATATGGGCCAGTAGAACCAACGTTCCCTGAAAAACGGAGTATACCACGGCGGGTTGCAGCCAGGCGCGGGCTATTCCTGGGCAACGCACGCGCGCGAACCCCCGCCAGGCAGCTGCACCACTCGTCAACTTCATCCAGCATCCGCGGAAGCGCATGTGCCCGGGTTTCCTTCCCTTACCTTTTTTTTCGTTTTTGTTTTTGTTGTCCATTTTCGTCTCATGCGAATGGCAACCCGTCATTCACATGGGCGTTCTTTTACCCAGCAGGTAATTTTCAAAACCATGTACCCGCTTGAACATTGTTGCAGCATTTATTTCTTCCCTTTCAGTACTGTATGTGATTGTTTTGTTGGATATCATAGGTGTGCTGGTCAAGTGTGTTTTTTTCTTAATATGTCTTTCATTAGGCATATACCTGTACAGCATTTTTTTTAGACGTAGGTAAACTCTCTCTCTCTTTAAAATTATCTTGTCAATCTCACTTTTCACTCTGCAGAATGAATTTTTTGTGGTCATGTATGGGGTTATTTCCCCATGTTATATAGAGGTTCTCTACAACAAAATTATCTCTGCAATCTTTTTTTTTTTCAATTTGACCATCCCTAAATTTGATGGTCAAATTTTTGTAGGGAGCTTTACTTGCAATTCAACCTCTGCTGCCCCAGAATTTTTTCAGCTTCATCCACTTTTATTTTTGCCTTGTTTTGCTGATATTTTCTCATTTTAACACGTTTTTACTAACTTGCTTTCTTGTCCATTTGTTTGTCCAGATCAAATTTTGCAACTCAAATTTTGCTCACTTCACATGGAGATTGTTGGGAAGAAGTGAAATACAAATGAAATAGATGCACACCACGTTTAAGGTTATTTTTGCTTTTTGAAAACGTGGTTGTTTAGATTAATTTTTTAATCTACTAAATTTTTTATTAGGTGACTTTGCAATTCAACTCTCTAGTCCACCAAAAGATTAGGGCTGAATCACAAGTTACCCACCTGTATATTAGCCATGACTCGATCTTTAAATATGCATCACCCAAGCATTGACCCATTGCCCGGATGCTGCAGACTCTCTGCCGCATCCGTCATTCATTCCCCGGGCGCGCGCGTCATCTCTTTTCCACCCCTCAGGTTCCCCCCCCCCCTCTCTCTCTCTCTTCCGTTCCGGAAAACCCTAAAAAAAAATAGAGGAAATCACCCCCAAACCCCCTGAGGGAAGAGAGGATGAAAGGGAGAGAGAGAGAGAGAGTGAGTGAGTGAGCAAATGGTAAAGCACGCTTTACACACACAGGCTTGCACCGGCCAAAGAGGAAAGAAGGTAGGCAGGCATGCATGCGTGCATCCGCGTCCTGCGATACAGCAGCATCAGCGGCACCACGTCGCACACCCAGGGGGAGGGAGGGAGGGGGTTTATTCCGGTGGGTGGTGGTGGTGGTCGTGGTGGTGGTGGCAGTGGCGACGGCGGCAGTTCACATGGAGGAGGGGGGAAAAGAGGAAAAGGAAAAAGAAGAAGAAAGCATCTGCTGCTGCTGCCGCCTGCGCGCCGGCGAAAATCCGGGAATTTCCGTTAATGATTTACGCGGGCCGGAGTGCGCGCGACACGCGCCGGGCGTGTGTGCTCGTCACCTAGGGGTTCGGAACAACAACCCCCACGTTTCCCATCCCCTCCCCCCCCCCCTCCTGTCCCCTCCTTGCACCTTTTCTGAACTAGAAAAAAAAATTGAAATTTCGGGCATGTCCTGCTCATCTCGCTTCCGAATGCTGGGGATCCTTGCTTGCTGGGTGTGGTCTGTCCCGCAACGAAATGTGTCCCAGGGTTTCACTAGATTTTTCAATCATTGTCCAGAATAAAAAAAAAAACTATTTCAAGAGTAAGCATAATAAAAGACTCAATGCTAATTTTTTCTCCAAAATGTTCCATCTCTAAGAAAGAAACTTCATTTTCTGGATTTAAAAAAAATTATTTAATTTGTTGCCAAAAATAGTTTGACAATTTTCTCAAAGGTGGGGCACACATTTCAAAATATCACATAAAATTGAAATACAGGTGGTCTCTATCTAAAATGCTTTTCCCTGCATAAAATGTTTTTATTTGGTTCCATAGGGCCCTGTTTCCATATGTCATATGAGTTGTTTACTATGAAATTCTCCATGCAAGAAACTTTTTTCTGTTTGCTTGAATTCCATTGTATGTGTATAGAGAATCCATCTGTGATAACTTCTTCAGTCCACAAACTTTCTGTTTCAGAAAGTTGAACAAAATAATGCTGAAATATTGGCTAAGATGAATAGTGAAATACAAAGACTTCCAAGGTCTCCAGTTTTGTTGAGTTTCTGGAACAGATTAAATGTTCTTTGATTAGATCTAGAAATTAATAATATTTTGCACATCAAAATATTGTACATTACATATGCTTAACAAAATACATTTAAAAACAATTTGGATTTGAAAATTTTCAACTATTAAAAAAGTGAATCACACAAAGACATTTTTCTGGATAAAAACAAGAGAAGAAAAATATCAATTGCAGAAATCCTCTTAAAGCAAAGCAAAGGGGCCAGAAAATTTTTTTCAATACCAAAAATGAATTACTGTATAATATACAGAAATTCAAATGAAATTGCAGCTACTGGACAAGGTCTTGAAAAAACTTACTCTTCATAAGTACTGACTTGCTGTGCCACAAATTTTTGTTATCAGATTTTACTGTTATTAGATTTTATGAAGATAAATCACTACTTATGGTATAAACATAGGAAAGACTCCCTAAAATCAGTCATTAAGCCACTACCTGCAACAGCCAATAGAAGAAAGAGGTTTAGAGATGAAGAGCACCTGCACAGCAGGGGTTTTGGATTTATTGATCAAGCTAATCTGGCTAGGAATACAGTGACCTATTGTGAAAACAAAGATGGTTTCCATCATAAAAAAAAAATTCCAGGTGGAAAACAGCCCTATACTCTGTATCAGGATGACATTTTCAACTTCTTTTTGTCTGGGGACATCCTGTCCACCCGGACACATTTCACCAATGCTACAAATTTCAAGACCACCAGTTGTTGAGCACCCTGTCTCAGTCAGGCAGGCCCTGGGATGGGATGGTGTGGGGTGGGTTATGTGCTTTGGGGACAGGACAGGCGCACAGTGTGAGTGTGTGTGTGTGTGTGCAAGAAAGACAGAGAGAGAAAAGACAAGACCAGGGAGGAAAAAAAAAATCAGGGGGCTTCCTGTAGGAAGCTGCGCGACACGTGCTTTCAGGGGTCCAGAACAGGCGGACTGATCGTTCATCACTACGTTTGTTAGCATTGTTGCTTATTTTCCCCTCACTCATTCGCCTCCCCATGACGACAGACTCTGACTGAGTGAGTGAGTGACGCTGGCGAGAAAAGCTGAGCAAATACTGCAGAAGTGGCAGAGAGAGAAGCATTGAGAGTTGCCTGGCACTAATAGGAAGACAGGAAACACAGCTGGGGGTTTTGTGTCATGAGATGGACTCCATGGATATAAGGGGGGGGGGGGTTTGGTGCTGGGGATTGAAGGGAATCCATGGCTGCAATGGATTATATGAGGCTTTCTTCTGATGATTAATTGAGGAGGAAGGATCCCATGATTGAGCAGAGATTATAGGTTTATCCAAGTTGTTTGTCCCTTCATCTGGGTTTTGTTTTTGCTTTTTCCTCAATGTGCAATGTTCTTGTCAAGCATCTCTTTGAAGTACAGTACTGCATGTTCACCAGTTTCTATAGACATATGGCAGTGATTGGCATACCAAATGCTGATCACTCCATCAAGATCTCATATCAAAGTGACAAGAAACTCTCACTCATTTCTTTAACACTGGGTACCTTGAAAAAAGCAAGGTCTTGATGAAAACTAATTACCGTATTTACTCAAGTACCACACACACCTTTTTTCTCAAATTTCAGAAGAAAAAAGGGGTGCACATCATAAGCGGGTACAAATTTTTCAAGAAGTTTTAGGAAGCTATGTGAGCATTATACTTAATTATAAGGGAGAAATTTGGAAAAAATGTAACAAGAAAACTTTTTTGTACGGAAAAAGTTGAAAATTGATCAGATTTTTGTTCAATACATGTCTAAAGTAAATTTTTTTTTTCAAAATGTTGTGGTTTTAGATTTACTAAAAATTGGGGTGCGCTTCTTACTCAGGGATAAGATTTTAGCCAAATTTCCAACTGAAAAACCCCTGTGCGCGCCTTACTTGAGGGCGCATGGTACTTGAGTAAATATAGTATGTGTAAACTTGCTTTCTTTCAGATTTAAGAAAAGGAAGAAAGTACATTAAATAGGTGAGCTCTCCACAACCAATTTCAAGGGACCAGAAAAACATTTTTGTAGAGAGAATTTTTGTGCAGACAACAGGTGTAACATGGGGAGATAACCCCATGGGACCAAAGAAAAACAAACCTATGCTTGGACCAAAGAAATACTGTATTGTTCATACAGAGTAAATTGTTGTGGACAAGATCATATTGTAGAGAGAGTCCACCTGTATTAGGGCTGCCAACCTAAAAACCAACCTTGTCAACCGGTGTTAGATGCTGTTCATGTTTAAATTTTTTAAAATACATTTGACCCCTGCACAATGGACCTCCCACGCAACAAATTTTTTTCACAACAGACTGTCTCTGGAGGTGGTTCTCCCTCCTGCGCAATGGACTAAATCTGCCTGACAGACTTCTTTTTGTTTAAACCTAATGGTGAGGATTAAACATTTCAATTCTTTAATAATTGAATCATTATAACAGACTCTTCACACAACAGACTAGTCTTTTGCACAAATTGAGGCAGTTCTGCAGGGGTTGACATTATCCTAATTGGTTTTAGGAGACCTGTGCATGGATTTTACAAGTCTTTGGCCTTAGTCTATACTTACACCGTGCTCTTTGTACTGTATATAAGAAAAACTCATTTAAATAAAGTTTACAAACTCTTTTCTTCACATTAACACTGGCTGGCACATTTGCTCTCCCTAACACGTGATGGCCATCCCTTGACATAGCCAAGAAATATTTAGCTCTTACATCTGAAAAACTGTTGGGCAAAAAAAAGGAAAAACCCATAAAAGTTTGTTTTAGTCAAACTTGATTACTAAATGGTTTGCTTCTTTGTAAACTCTAATTATTCCACCAATATCAATGCATTTATTAGATAAAATCCTTTTGGAGTTGCGTGCACACATTTTATTAGTGATTTTTTTTCTTTGTGCCATAAAAAAACAATTCCAATACAGTACTATATAACCTTCTGGAAGTTTCTGGAACAGATTAAATGTTCTTTGATTAGATCTAGAAATTAATAATATTTTGCACATCAAAATATTGTACATTACATATGCTTAACAAAATACATTTAAAAACAATTTGGATTTGAAAATTTTAAACTATTAAAAAAGTGAATCACACAAAGACATTTTTCTGGATAAAAGAGAAGAAAAATATCAATTGCAGAAATCCTCTTACAGCAAAGCAAAGGGGCCAGAAAATTTTTTTCAATACCAAAAATGAATTACTGTATAATATACAGAAATTCAAATGACATTGCAGCTACTGGACAAGGACTTGAAAAAACTTACTCTTCATAAGTACTGACTTGCTGTGCCACAAATTTTTGTTATCAGATTTTTACTGTTATTAGATTTTATGAAGATAAATCACTACTTATGGTATAAACATACGAAAGACTCCCTAAAATCAGTCATTAAGCCACTACCTGCAACAGCCAATAGAAGAAAGAGGTTTAGAGGTGAAGAGCACCTGCACAGCAGGGGTTTTGGATTTATTGATCAAGCTAATCTGGCTAGGAATACAGTGACCTATTGTGAAAACAAAGATGGTTTCCATCATTAAAAAAAATTCCAGGTGGAAAACAGCCCTATACTCTGTATCAGGATGACATTTTCAACTTCTTCTTGTCTGGGGACATCCTGTCCACCCGGACACATTTCACCAATGCTACAAATTTCAAGACCACCAGTTGTTGAGCACCCTGTCTCAGTCAGGCAGGCCCTGGGATGGGATGGGATGGTGTGGGGTGGGTTATGTGCTTTGGGGACAGGACAGGCGCACAGTGTGAGTGTGTGTGTGTGTGTGCAAGAAAGACAGAGAGAGAAAAGACAAGACCAGGGAGGAAAAAAAAAAATCAGGGGGCTTCCTGTAGGAAGCTGCGCGACACGTGCTTTCAGGGGTCCAGAACAGGCGGACTGATCGTTCATCACTACGTTTGTTAGCATTGTTGCTGATTTTCCCCTCACTCATTCGCCTCCCCATGACGACAGACTCTGACTGAGTGAGTGAGTGAGTGACGCTGGCGAGAAAAGCTGAGCAAATACTGCAGAAGTGGCAGAGAGGGAGAGAGAGAGAGAGAGAAGCATTGAGAGTTGCCTGGCACTAATAGGAAGACAGGAAACACAGCTGGGGGTTTTGTGTCATGAGATGGACTCCATGGATATAAGGGGGGGGGGGGTTGGTGGTGGGGATTGAAGGGAATCCATGGCTGCAATGGATTATATGAAGCTTTCTTCTGATGATTAATTGAGGAGGAAGGATCCCATGATTGAGCAGAGATTATAGGTTTATCCAAGTTGTTTGTCCCTTCATCTGGGTTTTGCTTTTGTTTTTCCTATCTGTGCAATGTTCTTGTCAAGCATCTCTTTGAAGTACAGCACTGTGCACCAGTTTCTATAGACATATGGCAGTGATTGGCATACCAAATGCTGATCACTCCATCAAGATCTCATATCAAAGTGACAAGAAACTCTCACTCATTTCTTCAACACTGGGTACCTTGAAAAAAGCAAGGTCTTGATGAAAACTAATTACCGTATTTACTCAAGTACCACACACACCTTTTTTCTCAAATTTCAGAAGAAAAAAGGGGTGCACATCATAAGCGGGTACAAATTTTTCAAGAAGTTTTAGGAAGCTATGTGAGCATTATACTTAATTATAANTCAAGTACCACACACACCTTTTTTCTCAAATTTCAGAAGAAAAAAGGGGTGCACATCATAAGCGGGTACAAATTTTTCAAGAAGTTTTAGGAAGCTATGTGAGCATTATACTTAATTATAAGGGAGACATTTGGAAGAAATGTAACACAAAAAAACTTTTTTGTACTGAAAAAGTTGAAAATTTATCAGATTTTTGTTCAATACATGTCTAAAGTCAATTTTTGGTTTTTATTTTCAAAATGTTATGCTTTTAGATTTACTAAAAATTGGGGTGCCCTTCTTACTCAGGGATAAGATTTTAGCCAAATTTCCAACTGAAAAACCCCTGTGCTTGCCTTACTTGAGGGCGCGTGGTACTTCAGTAAATACAGTATGTGTAAACTTGCTTTCTTTCAGATTTCAGAACAGGAAGAAAGTACATTAAACAGGTGAGCTCTCCACAACCAATTTCAAGGGACCAGAAAAACATTTTTGTAGAGAGAATTTTTGTGCAGAAAACAGGTCTAACATGGGGAGATAACCCTATGGGACCAAAGAAAAACAAACCTATGCTTGGACCAAAGAAATACTGTATTGTTCATACAGAGAAAATTGTTGTGGACAAGATCATATTGTAGAGAGAGTCCACCTGTATTAGAGCTGCCAACCTCAAGACCAACCTTGTCAACCAGTGTTCAATGCTGTTCATGTTTAAATTTTTAAAAATACAGTTGACCCCTGCACAATGGACCTCCCACGCAAAAAAAATTTTTCACAAAAGACTGTCTCTGGAGGTGGTTTTCCCTCCTGTGCAATGGACTAAATCTGCCTGATAGACTTTTTTTGGTTTAAAATTAATGGTGAGAATTAAACATTTTGATTTTTTAATAATTGAATCATTATAACAGGCTCTTCACACAACAGACTGGTCTGTTGCACAAATTGAGGCTGTTGTGCAGGGGTGGACTTTATCCTACTTGGTTTTAGGATACCTTTGTATGGATTTTACAAGTCTTTGGCCTTAGTCTATACTTACACAGGGCTCTTTGTACTGTATATAAGAAAAACTCATCTAAATATAGTTTACAACCTTTTTCTTCACATTCACACTGGCTGGCACATTTAATATCTCTAACACTTGATGGCCATCACTTGACCTAGCCAAGAAATATTTAGCTCTTAAATCTGAAAAACTGTTGGGCAAAAAAAAAGGAAAAACCCATAAAAGTTTGTTTTAGTCAAACTTGATTACTAAATGGTTTGCTTCTTTGTAAACTCTAATTAATCCACCAATATCAATGCATTTATTAGATAAAATCCTTTTGGAGTTGCGTGCACACATTTTATTAGTGATTTTTTTTCTTTGTGCCATAAAAAAACAATTCCAATACAGTACTATATAACCTTCTGGATTTAAATTTTTAAAAATGCATGAATTCCAATATTACCATTTTCTACAGCTCAACACCTTTCTGGGGCTTTGCCTAAATATTTTCTGTTTTTCCTCCAGAAATAGAGTCTGGAACTCTTTGCAACCAAAGCAAAATAGCTCATATTGACAGTGGAACCCATGCAATGTGGTCAGCTGGCAAATAACATAGCAGTCAAGTTGGCAACCCTGTAAGACTTTTTGCAAGTAGCCACGTGCTTAAAAAGTGGGGGGGGGGGGAACTTATTCTGCACCAAGTCCTTGATGAGCAGAAAAATAAGCCCGTGGGATTTTATGGCCTCAGAACATCCCCCTGAGAGTCAGGGGTGGCCAAACTTGCACGTGCCTCTCGCTCATCAATTCGCAGCATCCCTGGGACCCAAAGAACCAGAAATACCCGCTGAAGAGGAAGTAGGAAGACGAAAAAAAATAAATGAATAGAAAAGAGAAACCGGATGAAGTTGCCGTCATTGTCTCAATATCCGGTCGTAAAAACCAGGACCCATCAACCAGGGCCAGGATGACAGTTGCAGCGCATATATCCCCGGCTGGGGTTGCGGGTTATAGTGCCCATTCCGCATGGGTTTCCGTTTTTTTTTTTTTACCGGAAGGTCGAGAGAGTTCCATGGCCTCAATGGCTCTTGTCCTTTATTTCTTCTTCTTATTGTTATTATTGTGTGCTCTTGAAATGGGATGCGTGACCCGTTTGTGATGTTGGTAAACAGGAGTTTATTTTATTTTATCCTATTTCGAACCCGGACACCCGGGTTGCTTCGTCAAAGACTCATCTGAAGCAAAGAAATTTGATTTGATGCATCATGCGGACTATTTTTTTTAATGACAGTCATTGTGAGGTAAAATGGCACTTTTTGAATTTAATTCCATCTGACTAACTGTTGCTGAAATGTTTGCTTTTTCTCCTATAGGTTATTTTTGCAAGTTCCTTAACTTTATTATTATTCAACTGGGTGATTTTGCCATGAAGCAATTTTGTCAGGAACTTTGAAAGCTGAATTGAAACTATCTCTTTTCACATCATTTGTGCAGTTTAATTAAATTTGTTGGGTGGGTGATGCAAAAGTGAGACATTATTGTAGCACTTTGATTTTTGAGGCATTGATAAACCTGCTCTTTATTAAAAAAAGCAGTACACAAATATTGTATACTGTAATACAAAAGGGATCTCATCTTTAAAAAAAGGCTTACTAATGTACTTTCTAGATAACACTGGATATTATACAAGGTTTTTATAATGGTGTAGAAAAATGGATCCAGTTTTTAAACTTGTTGGGGGTGAAAAATTTAAAATGTCCTTCAAGAAATTATTGCAATATTGCTCCAATCTAGTTTATACATACATTTCAGCTAACATATATTATGATCCCAGCAAAGACCCTACTATTTAAAATTCTTTTGAAACTTTTGAAAGAATTTTCCTTCCATTGAAAGGAAAACAAATTACAATTTTCTCCCATGATCTGTGGAGATGGAAGGTTTTTAGAAACAGCCACAAGCATAAATCATAAAAGATCAATTTTCCTTTTAAAGATGCAACAACGTTTTACTGTGGTTTTTGAATTTTTATTTTTCCAAACAGGGGTAGAAAATGTGGTGCATTACTGCATCACATTTACTGGAATACATTCTTGGAATACATTCTTGTTTGGATTCCCTTCTTGAAAAATTAATATCTTTCAGCCAAAGTTCCTGGAATACATAAGACTGTTCCATTATACAGTGAGACCCCCACATGCGGACACCTCAACCTGTGGACAATTCGACATAGGGACACTTATTTTCCCATGAAAAATTAATAAAATAGGCCCAACATGAGGACACTGACTCAACA